>OX328011.1:472500-611286 GCA_946811545.1 Netelia fuscicornis | reverse complement strand
GGTGGTGCAAGATCTAGCGCTGAGTCGGTTGAGTGGGTGGGGGAGAGCGGTTGAATCTATCTTTATGTAAGTATATGTGTGAGAGAAGGAAAGAGAGACAAGTAGAGATAGAGTGGGAAAAACGAGAGGCAGAAAAGTGAAAGCCGCGGCGCGTTACGATCTAAACTATATCTCTCGTTTCAGCGGTTAGGTGGATGTTAAAGAAGAAGAAGAACAAGAAGAAGAAGAAGAAGAAGAGGAAAAGAGGAGAAGAAGAAGAATAAGAGGAGAAAGATGGAACGCCGAGATGAACGAGAACGAGAAAGAGGATGCTGCGGTGAATGGAGCGCGTGTTTTGAAGCATGAGAGTGGGGGGGGGGGGGAATTGGGAGAAAAAGTTCAAGCAAAACAGAGAGAGGAACGAGACTGTCTGCACCGCTCTGCACTCTTGAACTATCGAGACGAATCTGGACCACGATCGTGTCGCAAGATTTTCTTTCCACACGTTTGTTTTCCCTTTTGTTCCATCTCGTTGAAACACCAGGAGAGCTCCTGTCTCGCCTCGCACGTTCTATCAGCTTTGTTATTCTAATTTCTCTCTTTTCTTCTTTGTTCTCAAATCCTCGAAGAAATTTTCGACGATGTAGGTAAGTTTAGAATGATTTTGTATTAGAAAAATAATTTCATCTCCTGGGGTTTCAATACGTTTTTGAAACATTAATCACGAGTCGAGATGTTGATTTTTGTTCAATATTTGAACCAACTTCCTGGGATTTTTAGGAAATCACAAATTTCCCAGAGGAAATGAATATTATATCCTTCTTCCCAGCTTTTCAACAATTCTCCGTTGAACAGAAGTGGGGAGGCTAAAAATTGTCCTCGTGTTTTGTTAACCTTCAATGGAATATTGATAAACAAAAACGTGTCACGCGCATTGAAGATTCAGCGTGGGACTCCCCTATACTTGGTCGCTGCAGCACCGCGCAGAACCACCCTGTGCTGTGCAGACCGAGGGTGTCAAGGCTGTACACAGCCCCTTCTTTTTACATATACAACCATCTCGACGGCCATGAATCATCGATCCAAGTTTTTCGTCATCTGCGTTACGTCTCGTACCAAAAAACGCATTCTCTATTTTCAACTCCATTCCCGCAAACGATTTTCAAAATTCAGCCCATGTCCCATCGATTTTTTAAAATTCGCGTTTATAAATAAATTATTTTCAGCCAGAAATATGTCTTATAACCTAGAATCGACGTAAGGAGGAGTGCGGTGGTTCAGTGGATAGAGCTCAGGACTCCCACGCAGAGGACCCGGGTTCGATTCCCACTCTCGACACTAATGGAAAAAAAAATTTTCTTATGTTTTTTCTGCAATTCTGGGCGGTTCGGATCCCACCAAAACAAATGTCCAAGTTATCTGTGTTGCGTTGGAAGTCGGTGTGTTGGGCTTTGATGCTTCCGAAAGGCGGTTCTCATCACGCGGATAGTGACGGCTGGCCGGGCAAGGATGGGATGGATGGGTCCATCATACACAGTTGAGGAGGAGGTGCCTCCGGTGGTCGTGCTTGAGTTTACTCGGATTGTCACTGGGGGAAACTAGGCAGGTACCTGTATCGACTGAGGTTCTCTGCAGTTTCCTTCCGTCCACGGCAAATACGATACAGCATAAAGGAGGATAGAGAATGAGAGCGAAAGCGATTGCAGCCGGGATTCGCATAAAAAGAGACAAATGTAGAAGAATAGGAATTGCAAAGCTTGTCAAAAACCCGAGAAAGGTAGACAAGACGAATTCACAGATGCAGATATATCTAAAAGCGATGAAAATATGCGAAAAAATAAGGTTAAAAAATGCAAAAATAAAAAAAATCTAGACACTCGTTAAAGTGTGTTTTTTTAATAATTTAATGCAATTTTTTTCACCATGCAGCGAGACCACCGTTCGCCCGGACCACCGCGTGGATGCGATAATAATAGCACATGTCTCTCGTCGTATCGGTGGGTAATTACATTTAATGCGAGAGACCACACCGCCACGCATGCGCACCAGTGTCCTCAGGCTTCCCCCTCCCGCCTGGGAATCTTCCCGCGCACGTGCGCATCACTTTAAACGTTTTCTCTTCGGCAATTATTTTATTATTACGGTGACATAAATATATATATATATATACGAGAAGAAGTTCGTTACATCGTTCTCACTCTCTCTCTCGGTTTATTGTGCATACGCCTCGGACATCACCGAGCACCATAAAACTCGTTTTACCTCGCGACATAAAGTGTTTTGCCGATTCAATTGCAATCTCCCATAGCCATTATATCCTCGCGACAATTTACTAAATATAATCGAGCCAAGATTACAATGCGACTTCGCTCGAATTAAATTATTTATTCAATGTTAATTTATTTTCTTCTCGCCTATGTAATTAACGAGAATTTTTTATCTTTCGACGAATGATTTATAAATGATAATACGAAGGTGCGAATCGTTGAAAAAAACTTTAGTTAATGATCATTGAAAAGAAATAAATAAACAACAGACATTCCCGAGGGAGTAAAAAATATGAAAAATTAAGTAAACGTAAGAACGTTTGTTTCTCTCGTTTCTTTTCCGAGATTGGCGTACAGAGAGACGGAAAGAGACCGTCGGATTCCCCGGTGAAAGTCGTTCTGTCGGTGAAGGAAGGAGAGATGGATATTGAAATTTACATGAATATTCAGTTTTTTTTAGTTTTTCACCGACAAATTCAAACAAAGCGCCATTACAATTATGATTTTCGTGTTACGCGGGAAATTTCCGATTTCGTAAATCCCTTAAAAAATCTTTTTGGGGGAACAAAATTGTTGACCCCCCCCCCCCCCCCCCCGCCGGTGGCTTCCGCGCCGAGTCGTTCAATTTCGTATTCACAGAAGACTCGCGGTACTTTGTCCAAGTTCTATTTTTCTGCTCGTTCCCTTTCCCGAACGTACGAAACCTTAATTCAACCTCGCTCGACAATCCTCTTAGAGTCGAGAGCTTGTTTACCCTTCGCGTAGGGGACGAATCGCTTCGGTCAAAAGGCTTCGCGCTAATATGCCAAGTTCAAAATGGCCGGTGTCGATAAACAGTTCTCGTCGCCTCGTCCAAGTAACATTTTACTTTCATTTCAATTAAAAGGCCCGGCTGCATGATTTAATTATTTGCCGGATGAGAAAAGTTTTTGGAAAATATATATTCGTCTTGTTAAATCCATATCTATAAATATATATCCTATATATGAGAGTATTTATATTTATATATATTAATATAATATGAATCATATTAATTATAATTTTTATTTATTGTTATATTTATATATATTAATATAAATATAAATTTTTATTATAATTAATATCATTTTCATTAAATTATTAATATATTATTAATATAATTATTATTATATATATATTATATTATTATTATATTATAATATAATTATAATAATAATATAATAATTTATTAGTAATATATATTATATAATATAGATATATACATATATACATATATATTAATATTATATTAAGGCGAATAATACGAGGCATACGTACGTATATCCCGTAAGTTCGCGTGTAAGTGCTCATTTATCGGTTCGCGTAATTGAAAGTGGTTGGTAGTCTAGATTATGTAAATATACGTATCCGCACTCGGAGGTAGCGAGGAAAAGATTATAATAATCAGCGAACAAAACGTTTCGCAGGAAATGTACAAGTAAAACGGATGAGAACGAGTAGGCTGGGGGGGGGGGGTGGAGAAGAAAGAAGATTATGGACGAAATCTCGAGCGTTCGCGATGAATAGAAAGAAGAGCTTGCCCGAGAAAGTCTCGAATTATACCATTTCCCTGTCAATTATATTCCATTATAATTCATCGTAATTATATCGCCGAAGCTCTTTTGCCTTTGCGCATCGCCGTCAGCGCATCTCCCTCTCCACTCCAAACTCCCCCCCCCCCTCTTTCTGGCTGCGCGCGCAACCCCTCATCGACCACGTTACGCATTTCACCAAAGCCCGCGCAAAACGGATCGTCCCTATCGTATATCTTAATTTTCTTCATCGTTGTACGTCAATTACCTAATGGGCCTTGCTCAAACGCCCTTTTTCGCATCGACCTTTACACCGAGACGAAGCTTGCTCAACCTCGTTTCTCTTGCACTCGTCATTCCGATCGTCGACCCCCCCCCCCCCCCCCTCAACTTACACTTATTTCCCTTGTTTTTTATCGTCTCATTATATCCGCTATAACATTAATAAACTCATTGTTTTTTCTTCTTTCGTTTAAATCCTATATATATATTATACACGTACTTTATATCTAAACGTTGGAGTTCGTACAACCTGCGAAGAGCGCTCCGGTCGTCAACAGAAACGTTTCGACTTGGTTTTTGCAAGATAAAATAGCCAGTCGCGTCGTATAAAAAAGTCAATGGTTAATTGGATATTATGAATTCACGAGCAACCCTCCAAACAACGTCCCCTCGACGACTTCTCGCTATATACAGGGTGAGGCACGTAAAGTGTTACAGAGCAATGGCACTCGAACTATCGATCAGATCGAAAAATATTTTAGACAAAAGTGTCAGTGTTCGAGAAGGCCTTTATACTGACCCACCCTATCTTTTTCTATTGGTGGAGACCCTGCAGTTACAGCAAGGTCAATTCAAGGTCACTTTTTTTTAATGGAATGGGACACTTTTTCAACCATTTTGTAGAGTAATTCAGGTCGCATAAAGACATTAGGGGTCAAAGTCATTCAAGATCATTCAAGGTCAGTATCGATGATACAAATCTAAATATTTCGGATCATTATCAAATATTGGATAATCTTATAAAGACGTCAAAAAAATGTTGCAAACGAAAGATGTACTGGGGGGGGGGGTATCAAATGTGACCATTTTTTGTTATTTCAGTGGAGGCGATGGGGCACAGGGAAAGTCACCTTCACTTTACAAAAAAGACATTGAAACATTTTGAAAAAAAAAAACTGAAAGATTTTTGGATACGATTAATAGTTTGATTGCTATTGCTCTGTAACACTTTATGTGCCTCACCCTGTATATAGGTATGTATATATTTATACAGTCCTATATATGTATAGACATATTGGAGCACGTGTGACCGAAACAAAGAGAAACGAACGAAAGTATAATTCGCGATATTTATTTCTTTCGGTGACCATGAACAATATTTATAAAAATCCACCGACACACAATAACAACAAACAAAAATCGAACAATTTGTCGTGACTTTGATTTCCGTTTTTGTGTCTTTTGTTTTTCAAGGTAAACGAGGACGAACACGGAATGGATCCAATTTCCCATTGGGACTCTGGTATCTTGCAATTTTTCTTCGTCAAATCGAGGATTGCCTTGTTCGAGGAAAAACGTGAGCGCCAAAGACTTTGTTCGGTACGCAAAGAGGATTCTATTTCCGGACGTTTCGATCGAACACGATTCCATGTGCTTTGGCGTACTTGCAGCTCGTTTGAGAAAAAGGATCCGTTCGCGAGAGAGAGAGAGAGAGAGAGAGAGAGCATAGATCACGTGCAACGTAGATTGCCAGTTGTTGTGCCAATCGCTAGGGGAATCGGATACGAGTTGAGCGGAAGCGAAGAAAAGGGGGGAGGGGCGAGTAAGCGCGCGCGCATGCGCGAGACAGAGAGAGAAAAGCTGCCATCTACCCAATTACGAAGCCAACACACACAGTCACGTGCACACACACACACACACACACGCAAACGAGAAACACGAAAAAGACGAAGAAATGGAAGTTGCATTGTGCTCACCGTAGCCAGGAAGGATGATGCTCAAGGGAGAAGAGTTTCTGTGTGCGAAACGTATATACGAGTGAGAAATAAGCCATGAGAGGAAGAGAGATGAGTCGAGTACGAATCGACACGGAGTAAAGGACGGAATGAAAATAAATAAAGAAAGAAACGGAGCGCGAATACAGCACGCGGTCGAAATATAATATAGGTAGAGTGGGGGTAAGGAAGAGCAAGAGAGGTAGGGAGAGGGGGCAGAGGGCGTGTCCAGCGACCCACGAGGTCAGCGTTGTTACCTTCATTATTGGAACGGGGAAGGGTGGCGCGGGCTGGAGGGGGGAATTGCAAATCTTCTCGGACACACACTCTTCCCTCTGACGTTCTCTCTCTCTCCCGATTTTCTCGCACGGTCACCGCGAGACATCCTTGAGCTTTCGAGCAAAAAAACACATTGCCACGCTCGTATTTTCAACGCTCGTATATACACTCGAGTACGCATATACATAGGTAGATAGAGACTATAAATGTTTATATGCGCGCGCACATTATTATAGTTGAAACCTCCTTCGGGCTCTTTTTCCATCGTGATTATTTCGCTTCCTTATCTTTCTTCTTTGCTTCTTCTTCTTCTTCTTATTCTTCGTTTCGTTATTGCCATGACTGAGGGAAAACGAACGCCGAAGAGCCATTCGCACGTGCCGTTGAGTCGTTTAACTCTCTCTCTCTCTCTCTCTCTCTCTCTTTTCTTCTCTAACTATACGCTGCGGTGCAAAAACAAAAAGATTTTTCTTCGGTCTATACGCATATGAGTCATACCCTGATTTTTCCTCGGTGCGAAATTAGAATAAGGGTCAAAAGCGAAGGGATTACGTATACTTATCGTAATCGTGTCTCGGGCGTGTCGTCGTTCATTTTAATGAAGCTCGGGCCATACGTGCGATTTCGCGATACCCTCTCAAAATTCCCCAGTCCCGTTTACGAGCGTACAGTCCGAAGAGAAAATTTACATTATGATGAAAATTTCTTTCATTCCCGGAGCAAAAAAATTAATTCATTTTCCATCATAATTATCAACGTTTATTATTTATTTTCAATATGTCTACTTTTAATTAATCTCAGGAAATTGGAGTTGCGGATTTCATCGTTAAACGACCTTGAGACTCGTCGCGGTTAACGACCATCCATTAATTATCGTCCGACATAATTTTCCGTTCCAGGTGTTTGTGAAAGAAATCCGTTAATAAGTCGTTCACCGTGATACGTTTCGAGAAGAAACGAGGAAGATGAGGAAACGTTAGTGAGAAAGAGGGTGAAGGGAGAGAGAGAGAGAGAGAGACCAGGTCACCACCGGTGAAACGACTCTCCGCAGCGTCGGCGTCCCGGTGCGCCGTGAACTTCAGTGGCTATATCGATTACGCGAGCGAGCGAGAGAAAGCGTCGAGAGGGGAGAGCCACAGCAGCCGTGTAGCCGTCGCGCCGTGCGGGATTTTGCCTCCGGTACTGTCGAGTAGAGGGACGGGGTTGAGAGAGCTGCGGTGCAAGCGTCGAGAGAAGGAACCGACCGCGCGAAAAAGCTCTTTCCTCGAGCAACGGGGGCGCCTTATGGTCTACCCACCCGCCCTTGACTTCTGCGTGTCCCAGACACAACTGCGACGACGTCGACTCGTACTACTCGCGTCTGACCCGTTACACATAGATAGACATCGGGGGACCTGGGATAGTTTTGTATGCACAAATTCCAATGTACCGCGTCCTTCGCCTTTTTACATTTTCTCCTCGTACACATCCGCGGCAACTCAACTCCGGTGAGCTTTTGCCTACACAGTTGTTCTTAGGTGAGAGTTCCAAGCCACCAAGAGCACAGAAAAAAAGCACATAGAAAAAATTCCATGCGACCGGGAATCGAACCCGGGTCCTTTGCGTTGTGAGTCGCGAACGCTACCACTCTGCCACGCCGCACTCCCACCAAATGTAATTTTTTTTCCTACTTTCTTTTTCTTTCTCTCGACCAAACATAAAAATACAAACTTCATTATTATCAAAAAAATAAAAACAAATTCTCTCTTCGATGTATTTCGCATCGATCCGAACGGACTCGGTCAGTATCTTACTACCGAGCACCGGCACTCTATAACAGGATTACCATAGAGGCCTTGTGCGCCTTCGTGCTCGAGGATGAAACGAGAGGCCCTTGACGGAATTGCCGGAGGACGTTCGTGCGGAAAGCCGGAGATGAGATCGTTGTAAATCCGGTCGTAATTCAAAGCTCTCTTCTTTATTTTATATCTTTCTTTTTTTTTTTTCGTTCCGTTTCCAACTTCCTACTCGCTGGTGTATTAACGTAGCCGCGAGAGAAAGGAAGAGATACGGGACAGAGCGATACGCATTTTGTACGTGCCAACTCGGGGAAGTTTGCAGCGAGGCCGTCAGGCAGAAACTCGTAAACACGTACGGACTAAACGCTTCATCTCCTCCTCCTCCTGCTTCTCTACGACTCCCATATCGTTTACGCGCATATCTATATATATGTGTGTGAAGTAAACTCGAGTATTTTGCATGAAACTCGTACGGTTCTGGGCTGGCTCTACTGCTTTACATTTGCGCGCCGATAAACATTCGCGCGCGTATCTTCTTTCGAAGAAAAGCGAATATATTTATCCTTCCTGTTGCAATTTTTTATTTTTTTTTTTACTTTCTAACACTCGTCGAGACTTTATTTACGATTCTCAAGTGTTGATTTATTTGAATAAAGAGTTTTGGGGAAATTTTTGAAAGAATGAGAAAAAAAAAGAGATGATGGGAGAGACGGTGACGAAAGTTCACTGTGCTGCGCATGCGTGCGAGCTATGGGTGCGCATGCGCATTACGCGTCTCGCTACTCCTAAGCAATTCTTTGCCGCGAGAACGGCCTTGCAGCTTTTTTTCTAACGCAAGGACGCCGCGAGACTGTACGTAGACCAGACAGGACACTCTCCGTCGTGGAGAAACGCCGAGACCGGAACGTTGTTCGATTAACTTTCCTGTGTATTATAATTTTGTTGCGTGGGGAAAAAAAATAAACTATGGAGAGGCGGGGGAAATTAATTGTCGAGCGTTTGGATAGTCGGTGACTTGGTAACGATCTGTTATCGCGTATAATTACAGTTAATTTTATCCATGAGTTATTGTTATTATTATTATTTAAAACTGAGAATAAATTATTTATTCGCGATTTGAAAAAAATTGTATACCTACCTATGGTGAAAAATTTTAATTTCGAAAATGATTCGCGAATAAATGAACTAACGTTAATTCTAACTATCTATTATTACTATTATTATTATTATTTAAAATTAAGAATTAACTCTCGATTTGAAAAATTAGTATTTGGTAAAAAAAAAACATAAATTTGCAAATTTTTTTACGAACGAATTATATACAGTTCATTCTATCAATTTATTCTTGTATAAAATAGAGAATAAATGGTTTACTCTCGATTTGAGAAAATTAGGATTTAGTGAAAAATGAAAATTTTGAAAATCTTTGAGGAATAAATTATCCAAAGTTAATTCTAGCTATCTATTATTATTATTTACAACTAGCTACAGTTAATTCTATCTACCTATTATTATTGTATAAAACGGAGAATAAATAGTTTACTCTCGATTTGAGAAAATTAGGATTTAGTGAAAAATGAAAATTTTGAAAATGTTTGAGGAATAAATTATCCAAAGTTAATTCTAGCTATCTATAATTATTATTTACAACTAGCTACAGTTAATTTTATTTACCTATTATTATTGTATAAAACGGAGAACAAATGGTTTACTCTCGATTTGAAAAAATTAGGATTTAGTGAAGATTGAAAATTTCGAAAATTTTTGCCCGACGAGTCAAGTTGGTGTTGACAAATCCGGGTTGAAGAGAATCGAAGATAGGGCACGTAGTCGGGCCAAAAAATGTCTACGTTATTTCGTCGACGTGTTCGCTTAAATATAGAATGTGTGTGCGTATGTACAAGCAAAAGATCGAATCACGTCGTTTCTCGCATAATTAATCGTGTGGCACGTACACTGGCAAATACCCTCGGGGAGAATCGTACCGAGGAGGGGCTAAATAAGTCTTCGTTTTATCTCTCTCTCTCTCTTTCTTCTCAATACGCAGTCACATATTTCTTGCTCTTTTTATCGCGATTTATCGTGGATTTTCTTTATTCGCCGTCTTCTAAAAGATTTTTCCCGGGGAGAGCGTCTCCCTCGACACTCGCGCTGCAACAAGCCACGAGGAGAACCTTCGCACTCGCATTTATCTTATTCCCTCTCTTTCTTTCTTTCTTTCAGTTCCCACAGAGCGTACATATCGTATAAATTTAATCAAAAATTATTTTTACTTCGTTTATGAAATAAATTTATTCAAACAATTATTTTTACTTCGTTTATACAATAAATGTATGCAAAAAATTATTTTTCGTTCGTTTATGAAATAACTTTATTTAAAAACTGATTTTTACTTCTTTTTTAAAATAAATTTAATCAAAAAATGATTTTTACTTCTTTTATAAAATAAATTTAATCAAAAAATTATTTTTATTTCGTTTATGAAATAAATTTATTCAAACAATTATTTTTAGTTCGATTAGGAAATAAATTTATGCAAAAAAATATTTTTACTTCGTTTATGAAATAAATTTACTCAAAAAATGATTTTTACTTCTTTTTTTTAAATAAATGTAGTCAAAAAATAAATTTTCTTCTTTTATGAAAAAAATTTATTCAAGAAATTATTTTTACTTCATTTATAAAATAAATTTGGTCAAAAAATTATTTATAATTCGTTTATGAAATAAATTTATTCAAAAAATTATTTATACTTCTTTTATGAAATAAATGTATTCAAAAAATTATTTTTACTTCTTTTATAAAATAAATTTACTCATAAAATGATTTTTATTTCGTTTATAAAATAAATTTATTCAAAAATTATTTTTACTTCATTTACGAACAAAATTTAAAAAACATTAAAACTTAATTAAATAAACAATATTAATACGTCGAATAATAAAAAGTATTGGCGTTCGCACGTGTTTATTTATTTTACGAGTCTGTTTCTCGCGTCTTCTCTCGTTTGTCGTACGATCTCGGTTGTTCGGGCACAACGACGAAGACAATTATCTCACTCTCACTCGGTTGCGCCGGGGCGACATTAGTCCCGAGGAGACGGCGCGCGCGCTGGTAACACGTTCTCTTTGCCCGCGTCCTCGCGGCTTTTACGAGACTCGCGAGGACTCGCGGCCGCGAGAGACGGCATTTGCCGCCAATGCGGCCGGGGAAAAGGTGAACGCGTTTGTTGCTATCGCTCGTGCTCTATTCCATCTCTCTGTGTCTCACCACTTTGCTTCTCTCTCTCTCTCTCTCTCTCTCTCGTCGCTCTTGTATCGTACTCGTTTACGTCGCCATCCTCCCTCTCTCTCTCTTTCTCTCTCTCTCCAAGTAAAATGTGCATTTTCAAGAAACAATGATAATATTCAGAAAATTTTTCAACTTATCGGCAAAATTATTTGTTATTTTCTTTTATTATTATTTTATTAAATAAAAAAAGCTATTATTATTATTATTATAAATAAATAAAAATATTATTATTATTATTGTTATGAATGAAAAATATTATCATTGTCATTATTATAAATTAAAAATATTATTATTGTTATTATTATGAATGAAAAATATTATTATTGTTATTATTATAAATGAAAAATATTATTATTATTATTATTATAAATGAAAAATATTATTTATTATTATGAATGAAAAATATTATTATGATTATGCGGGTATTGGAACAAACGTTAGGGTTTGCCGATTGGAAGGAATCCCACGATTTATTATGTATCCTACGCATTAATCGAATTCCTCGCCGTCGTTACGGACGCAACAAAATTCTCTCATCGCGCTTTCGCCATCTTCTCGTATCTGACCGAGTCTCATTTCCATCTATCATTACAAAGTAACAGTTACCTCCGATCTTGGTTCAAAAATAAAAACAAAATCGTGGCACGAAAAAGTGGAGCGACTGAAAAAGAAAAATAGAAAAAAAAAGAAACAATAATCTTATCTCATCATCGTTATTATCTCTGGCTTGTTAAATATCGTTCCTCTTCCATAAAGGCGATAAACATCGGACTTTCGCTTTCTTCTCATTACTCATTCGTCGTTTTCGCGTTCGTATGCGTACCGTCTTTTTTTTTTTTTTTTTTTTTTTTTTTTCATCGAACCAGAATTCTTGATGAGGAAAAAAAACGGAAAGAAAAAACGAAAGGAAGAAAGAAAGATCGATCGATGTTCGCGAATTTCCCAGACTTTCCAGCCACAGCGTTTAGCCACAGAACGGCACGAATCTCACCGCGAGTCGCCCATGCGAATAGCTCGCTATATTTCCAGCTTTACTGGCTCTACCCCCAGCCTCGCCATCTCATTCTTTCTTTCGCATATATACATAGACATATAATAATAATAATAATAATAATAATAATAATAATAATAATAATAATAATAATAATAATAATAATAATAATAATAATAATAATAATAATAATAATAATAATAATAATAATAATAATAATAATAATAATAATAATAATAATAATAATAATAATAATAATAATAATAATAATAATAATAATAATAATAATAATAATAATCCCTCCCGCGGGCCCACCTCGTCGTGGTGGGAGGGCCGAGTACCTAGCCAGCATGCCAGCTGGAGGGGAAACTAACGGACCCAACATCGACACACAAACACATACACATACACATGCATAAACATTTACACAGACACGCCCAGCGACAGATCGGATGATGAGTGCTCGGGGACCCTATAAACGGGCTTCTCCCGAAAAAGTGTATGAAGGGAATCCCTATAAACGGGCTCTTCCCGGGAATGGAGGGGAACCTCTATAAACGGGGTCTTCCCATGGATGGTAGGGAATCCCTATAAACGGGCTCTTCCCATGAATGGATTCCGGCCTGCCGTCACGGGCATTTGCAGTCACTCGCACACAACACACAGGGGTGGGTACACGAGACAAGAACAGCGAGAGGGGGAGGAGGGGGGGGGGGACCTCAGGGGCCGCGCGTTGTTCCAGCGCGGTACGTGGAGCCGCGTCCACGAGGAGCCACCAGCGAGACGGAACAAAAAAAAAAATATGGAATGTACGAGCAAAACAAATGTATACCTCAAGTGGAAACCCCTTTACAAGGGCAATCCACCCCGGGTTCCGATCGGGTGAAAGCCCCGGTGGCCACGGGCAGCGGCGAGGATTTTGAGGGCCGCAAATCGTACGTGCCGATGAAGAGGACGACCAACAGCGACAACGAGACTGGCAGACGACTACTGAACGTACCAGGACGAAACAGGACGGACAGTCAATCGAGCGGAGCCAGTGGAGAAAGCTACCTCTCTACCACTGATAGCATCATACCGACGACGCAACTTACACAAACAGGACAGACAGACGAACTGACGGAACTACTACAGCTTATCCACCAGACAGCGACAAAAATGGCCCAGGCAGCGGCCATACAGAAAAACATGAATATCACGGCAAAGAGAGGTATTCAAACGATCCTCGAGGCTGCGGACAGGGCGTTGTATAAATGCATGGACGCAGTTCCTCCGAGACCAACGACGGACAACACAAACACAATAACGAAACCGACAATAGACGAAAAAACACCGCGACCGAAACGGAAACGGGAACCGACTGGAACCACTCCGGAATCCTCCCAAAAGAGGATTTCGACGGTGGAACTGACCGGGGCCTGGAAGACGGTGACGAGAGGACGACCCGATAAGACGGCGAAAAAGAAAGGACCCGACAAAACGGAAACAAACACGAAACCCCGGCCGGACCGGAGCGGACGGGCCCCGCGCAAACGGGGCACGGCCGTCCTAGTCAAGCCGGGAACAGATAAGACGTACTCCGACATAGTACGGACGATACGAACGACAATCGACCCGAAGGAGAGTCACGTGCAGGTGACAACACTACGGAAAACGAAAAACGGGCTGTGCCTAGTGAAGATACAGGCAGACCCGAACAAACCAGACGGACGGAACGAGTTCAGACAGCGGCTACAAGACGCGGTCGGGGAAGCGGGGAGTGTGCGGGCCGTGAGCTCCAAGACCCAATTGGAGATTATGGACCTGGACTGCGTCGCGACCGCGGCCGACGTGACAGACGCACTCAAACGCGAAACGGGACGAGACGCGAACTACCGGGTCCACATCTTTGGTCCGAACCGCGCCGAGCAGTACATGGCTGTGTGCGACGTTGAGCCGCAAGAAGCCGACGTGCTGCTTCGGCGGGGGAGGATCGGGATTGGGTGGATGCACTGCCGCGTCCGGAAACGACTGACAGTCACGAGATGCCACAAGTGCCTTGGCTTCGGCCACGTGAAGGCAAATTGTACAAACAAGGACAGAACAAAGTGCTGCCGAAGATGCGGCACAACTGGACACTATGCAACGGACTGCAAAGACAAGCCGGCCTGTCCTCTGTGCACCGAGGCCGGTCACAAAGACGTGGCGCACCTCGCCGGATCCGGCGGGTGCGGGATGTTCCGTGCCGCATTGGAGGAGTGCAGGAGGCAGGCAGGACGACGGACAGAATAATCCAGGGGAACCTGAACAGAAGTAGGACAGCAGACATGCTACTACCACAGATAGCAGACGAACTCAACGCGGACATCCTGATCCTGTGCGAACCGTACAGGAGAAGGACGACTCAGACATACATCACGAACGAGACAGAGACAACAGCTATCTGGGTGAGGGGTGCTGCCCGAACTCGAATAACCGACCGCGGCTGCGGAGACGACTTCGTCTGGGCCAGGGTCGGCGCGGTCACCTATGTCAGCGTCTACCTGACACCCAACTGCACCGCGGCGGAGTTCGAGAGAAAAGTAGCACTCCTCGAGGACGGAATCAGAGATCTGCCCGGGGACGTGGTAATCGGGGGGGACTTCAACGCTAGGGCCATCGAGTGGGGAATGACAGAAACGAACAGACGCGGACTACTGCTGCTGGAAATGGCCGCAAGGCTAGACCTAGTGGTAGTAAATACGGGAAATACGCCAACGTACAGACGACCCGGGTTTGGCTTCTCCATCCCGGACGTGACAATGACGTCGGACAGGATGCTGTCACGGGTGAGGGGGTGGCGGGTGGTCGAGGACTACACGGCCAGCGACCATCAGTACGTCGCCTTCGAAGTGGCAGGACAGACAGCAACGAGACGAACAGGGACACAATACCCCCCGCGGTGGAACCTTAAGAAGCTCGACGCACAGAGATTCACCGAGGAGCTGATGGCTGCATCAGCTCCAATAACGAACATTCCCCCGGAGCTGACTGGCCGGCAAAGGGCGGAACATCTGGCAGACGAGACGGCCAAACTAACGGAACGACTGTGCAACACGACAATGCCAAAGCTTCGACAGGGGAAAAACAGACGACCGCAGTACTGGTGGACAGACGAGATAGCCGAACTGCGTAGGATCTGTCTGGCCAGCAAACGACGTGTAACGAGGGCTAGGGGCAGACCCGAAAGGGATAACCTCCAAGCAACCTACAGGACGGCACGGAAAGAACTGACGAACGCTATACGGGATAGCAAAACGCGATGCTGGAAGAAGCTCTGCGAGGAGGTGAACGAGGACCCCTGGGGTATCGGCTACAGGATTGTGACCGGTAAACTAGGAGCCCGAGTAACGCCGGAACTCAAAGACGCTTCAACCGCAGGACGAATTGTTGACGGACTATTTCCGACGCACCCGTTACGGACGAATGTGACTGACGACACGGTTGTCCCGATAGTCCCCATATTCACCGCGGGGGAGCTTACCAAAGCGACTGCCGCGATGAAGACGGGTAAGGCACCGGGACCGGACGGAGTACCGGCGGAGATTCTCCGGCTGATGGCCGACCGGAGGCCGGAGATACTCCTTGACCTATACAACACGTGCTTGACGACAGGGACATTCAGCGACCGGTGGAAGCTGGCACGGCTAGTCCTTATCCCAAAAGGTAAGGGCGACCCCGACACGCCAGCAGCCTATCGACCGCTGAGCCTACTGGACACGACGGGAAAATTATACGAACAGTTACTGAGGCCAAGACTGACGGACGCGATACAGACCGGGGGAGGCCTTTCAGATCTGCAGTTCGGTTTCAGAAGGGGACGATCAACGATCGGAGCAATCCGGAAAGTGGTCGACGCCTTCGAAAAACTAGACAGACACTGCCACGCAGCGCGACCCGTCGTGCTGCTGGTGACACTCGACATCAGGAACGCCTTCAACTCGGCCAGGTGGGTGGATATCTTGGAGGCGCTTAATCGCGGCTTCGGGATTCCACGTTACCTGGCCCGGGTCGTAGAGGACTACCTTAAGAACAGACGGATAACATACGAGACGACCGAAGGACAGGTGACGAGACAAATCACCGCGGGGGTCGCACAGGGATCGATACTGGGACCGGATTTTTGGAATGGCTTATACGACAGTCTGCTCAGGCTGGAGATGCCGCTCGGGGTGCTCCTCGTCGCGTACGCCGACGACGTGGCGGCGGTGATCACTCGGCGCTCTCCGGAACTGGCGCAGCTGGCGTTGAACCAGACCATGAGGCGAATCGGGCGTTGGATGACAGACCACGGACTCGAACTCGCGACACAAAAGACGGAACTGACGTTTCTTACGAGAAAACGCATACAGACGAGACTAACAATGAGGGTTGGGACGGACGAGATCCAGGCCGGAACGGAAGTCAAGTATCTAGGGGTGACCCTGGATACGAAGATGACCTTCTGGCCTCACATACAAAAGACGGTTCAGAAGGCGGCCGAGAGGATCGCATCCTTGAGTCGCCTGATGGCAAACACGACGGGACCAAGACCGGGGAAGAGACGACTGCTGATGGCGACAGCCCACTCGATCCTTCTTTACGGGGCGGAGATCTGGGCAGACGCTCTGAAGACAAAAAAATACAGCAAAGCGATGACCAGAGTACAGAGACAGGGCGCGTTGCGGATCGCCAGCTCCTACCGGACAGTCTCTGCACAGGCTGTGTTGGTGGTGGCGGGCGTAATTCCCGTGGACCTTCTCGCTGAAGAGCGCAAGAGGATCTACGGGCGCAGCGCGAACGTGAGACGAGAGGACGCGGCAAAGACGGAACGCGACAGAACCATACAGGTGTGGCAACAACGATGGACGGAAGAACAAACAGGTAACTGGACAAGACGACTGATAAGGGACCTGAAACCGTGGACTGGAAGGACATTCGGGGACGTAAACTTCTACGTTACCCAGCTTCTGACGGGACACGGCTACTTTCGACGGTACCTCAATAGCATGAACAGAGTACGAACACCGGACTGCAAATACTGTGGACACGAACGAGACGACGCGGAACACACATTTTTTATGTGCGACCAGTGGACGGACTTGAGACGAGAACTCGAGAGGACAACAGGTAACATCACCCCGGACAACATAGTACAGGTGATGTTACGCAAACAGGAATGGTGGCTACTCGTAGCCACCTACACAGAGACGATACTGCGACGAAAAAACGCGGACGGCTGCCTGACAGACGACTAAACAGACGAAGTGACGCTACATAACAGATGACAGATAAACGAGACGAACGAACGAACACGGACAGGATCCCCCCAGCCAGAAGTAATATCAACACAGTCCCTGGTTGGGGGAGAGGATGAAGGAGATGGCGGTTTAGTGGGTAGGCCTGTTTTTTTGGGAGTCCCACATAACCTCCTTGGGCTGAAGGTCCAGATCTGTAGGACTGGGCTGTAGGCCCAGGGGGTATCCGTCAAAAGGATTCCGCAACTCCTTATAAAAAAAAAAAAAAAAAAAAAAAAAAATAATAATAATAATAATAATAATAATAATAATAATAATAATAATAATAATAATAATAATAATAATAATAATAATAATAATAATAATAATAATAATAATAATAATAATAATAATAATAATAATAATAATAATAATAATAATAATAATAATAATAATAATAATAATAATAATAATAATAATAATAATAATAATAATAATAATAATAATAATAATAATAATAATAATAATAATAATAATAATAATAATAATAATAATAATAATAATAATAACAACATTTTTAATTTAATATTATTAAAATAAGAATTAAATAATTAATAAAATAAAATTAATAATAAGTAAAAATAAATTAATAATAATTAAAAATTAAATAAAAATATTATTATTATAAAATAATAACAATAATAATATTTTTAATTTATAGGAAGACAAAGAGAGAGAGAGAGAAAAGGAGGGAGAGAGAAAGAGAGAGCTATAGGTATATAGCATAGAAAATATAGAGTTTCGTGACGAACAATGGCAAACCTCGAAGCGGAACGCGCCAACTTCCCCTCCTCCGTTCATCCCTCAACTCACGACAGAACCTGGACGTGGACGTTGAAAAAAAATTGAAGAAGTAACAAAAAGTAAAAAAAAACAGAAAAAACAAAAAGTTCCACACTCTGGATCGTAGCGCGGCGAGAACACGATAGGGATATGCGTGTAAACCGGAGTATGCCATGTTCTAGCTATGTGTTCCAACTCCAACGCTCGAATCTTTCGACAGCAATTTTTCATGTTCGTTCATCGCTCTTCGACTTTTTTTTTCTTAATTATTCAAATTTTTAGATTTTTCTTTCAATATTGAGCAACGTTTTGTTTGTTGCTTTTTCTTTTTTTATAAGAAACGAAAAATTTATTTGAATTTCAATTAAATATATTTTTTAATTTTTATATTTAGGTTAATTACGAATTATTATTTTTTATTGCAATATCTCTCTCTCTCTCTCTCTCTTTGTGTGTTCCCCCTCCCTCTCCCAATCGTACGAGAGAACGTTGAGATTGCAATTCGCGCGACGGAGCGTGATCGATTCGAGCGTGTCGAGAGAACGGTTCGTGCACAATAAACCGCCTCCACCCGGCGTTACCCGCGATCGCGTAGGTCAGGTCATTTTAAAAAACTGGTTGACCGCTCCGAAGAATGGATAAGTATCCCAACATCCTGTCCCAGTTTCCTCCGCTCCTCTCCTTACCCTCTGCCCTTCCAATTCCTCCATCCAACATCCTTCATTGTTTTCTTTTATTTTTCCATAAAGAATTCTCCGATTATTTTGCTTGCTAAATCAAAATCTAATAATACAATATGTACCTGTGTAGATACGAATATGCGCAAGCGTGTGGGGTTATTGGTCGTTCGAAGAGGACACGAAGCGTTCGAGGAACGCGCGGGCGTGCGTTCTCTTTGTTCCGTGAGTACCAGAGGCGCGAATGAAAAAGAATAATGGCAAAAGCACGCGAGGACTTGGCATGCATCGTTCGGAAACCGAGAGAAAGAGAGAGAGAGAGAAGGACGGAGGACTCTCAAAGGTCGACGATACAAGTCGAGGAGCGAGATGATCCCTTGGCCGCGTGTCTCTTTCATCCTCCTCTTCGTTCTTTCTTTTTCTCCTTCATTTTTTTTTGTTATCCTTTATCTTTCATCCATTCTCATACGACGAGCGGAATAAAAAACGTGTCAGAGTGTCACGAGAGCCAACGAAGCGTTTCACTTTTGTTATCTCGCGCTCGCGCGATCGTTACTCCCTCAAAACACGCGAATCTGTGCTCTCGAAAGCTGAATTAGTGAAAAATTGACTAATTCAATTAGTAAATGCATGTTCCACTGGTGAAATAGTGATACACGCATCGTTTCATTGATAGAATAGTAAACAAAATAGTAAATTAGGCTTACTAAAGCAAATTAGTAATGCGATTGACTATTATTTAGTCGATACAGTTTACTAATTTATTAGTGATATTATACGACGACTAATCAATTAGTACAGGACTCAGCGATCGACCAATTGCACTCTCTAAATTTGAATTAGTGAAATATTAACTAATTCGATTAGTAAATTCATATTCTACTGCTGAAATAGTGATAAACGCACCATTTCGCTGATAGAATAGTAAACAAAATAGTAAATTAGGCTTACTAAAGCAAATTAGTAATGCGATTGACTATTATTTAGTCGATATGGTTTACTAATTCGTTGGTGATATTATACGACGACTAATCAATTAGTACAGGACTCAGCGATCGACCAATCACACTTTCTAAATCTGAATTAGTGAAAAATTAACAATTTAATTAGTGAATTCATGTTCTACTGCTGAAATAGTGATAAACGCACCGTTTTACTGATAGAATAGTAAACACAATAGGAAATTAGACTTACTAAAGCAAATTAGTAATACGATTGACTATTATTTAGTCGATACAGTTTACTAATTAATTAGTGATATTACACGACGACTAATCAATTAGTACAGGACTCAGCGATCGACCAATCACACTCTCTAAACTTGAATTAGTGAAAAATCGACTAATTCAAATAGTAAATGCATGTTCCACTGGTGAAATAGTGATAAACGCACCGTTTCACTGATGGAATAGTAAACAAAATAGTAAATTAGACTTACTAAAGCAAATTAGTAATGCGATTGACTATTATTTAGTCGATACAGTTTACTAATTCATTAGTGATATTATACGACGACTAATCAATTAGTACAGGACTCAGCTATCGACCAATCACACTCTCTAAAGTTGAATTAGTGAAGAATTGACTAATTCAAATAGTAAATGCATGTTCCACTGTTCAAATAGTGATAAACGCATCGTTTCATTGATGAATAGTAAACAAAATAGTAAATTAGGCGTACTAAAGCAAATTAGTAATGCGATTGACTATTATTTAGTCGATACAGTTTACTAATTCATTAGTGATATTATACGATGACTAATCAATTAGTACAGGGCTCAGCGATCGACCAATCACAGATGCCAGTTCCCGACCCGATACTTCCTTTCTTCTGCCATTGTGATGTCGGAGGCGTCATTTTCTCATGTCAGTAAGTTTATGCGCAATGCGAAACGGCGAATCTTATTTTATAAAAGTTTTAAGGGGAAAAGCATAAAGTGTACGAACGTTTCGTTTTCTTGTCGATACGTATGAGATTATTACATATTATTCGGGCGAAGAATTACAATCGACTGATGCATGAGCGTATCAGCTTTGCTGACTACTAATTGCGTAGTCAAATGTTACCAATTTTTATAGCGATCATTTTTGACTAATCAAATTAGTGATTTTTCACTAGTCATTAGTGACCCACTTTTCGCTAAATGAATTAGTCAAATGTGACTAAAATTTAGTGAAATTTCACTGATTGAGATTTAGAGAGTAGATTTCCGAAGTTTAGGAAGAATAATATTTATTATTCTCAAAGGTCGACGAAGAACTTTTCAAGTAAAAAGTATTTTGAGTCTCGTGGTCGTTACGGGGAGAATAAATTTCTTATGTTTTAACGAGGGGTACGAAAAATTATACGACCTCTGGCGGAGGATGGGAAAAAGAGAGAACATGGTCCCGCAACACTTCCGCTCTTTATTATCAACTTTGCCGAAGGAAAAACGCGCGAGAAAGAGAGGGAGAGTCGAATTCCGGTTGAGGCGATCCCCTGCGGTCCGTGGAATCGCCGTTAAACCGTTAAACCTTTATATTTCTGGAGCAAACACGTAACTCCCGCGAATCTCGTGAAACGAACCGAGAGACTTTCTTGCAGTTGGCTCGGACGATCTCGTTCTGGAAAGAGCGAGGAGAGTGACGCGCGAGCACGTTAAAGTTGCACCGAGTGAGAACCAGGAATCTCTACGAGAGAGAGAGAGAGAGAGGAAGGGAGAGAGAAACTGAGATTTAACGAGGGTTTCGTCATTTCGGCGATCGTTAAAGAGCCGCGAGAACGCCATTTTCACGTGCGCGCCCTCTTCCGTTCTCGTCTGCAAAATGCTCGCCGACTGTTCCATCACCCAACCAGAGATCTCTCTCGCTCGTCCCTTTCCCCGTAATTTCCTCCTCACTGGCGTTAATTGGCGCATATAAAATATGTCTTCTCTCGCTATTGGTGAAAACGTAGGAAATCTTTTTTAGCTTTCCTCCTAGAAATTGTAAAATTATCGTCAATACACGCCCTTTCACGTTTTCTTATTATTCGTTTTAGGACCTGAAAAGTTAATGAATTTAAATCAATTAATTAGTCAGGTAAATTCGTCTTATTTAAATCTGACGTGAAATTTTAGCACAATATTTGTTCAAACTCGTAGTAACGATCGACTTGAAGTTAATGAATTTAAATTAATTAATTAGTCAGTTAAATTCGTGTGATTTAAACCTAACGTGAAATTTTAGTGCAATATTTATTTAAGTTCGTAATAACGATCGACTTTAAGTTGATGAATTTTAATTAATTAATTAGTCTCTTTAATTCGTCTTATTTAAATGTAATGTCAAATTTTAATATAATATTTGTTCAAGCTCGAAGTAACGATCGGCTTTAAGTTAATGAATTTAAATTAATTAGAGTCAGTTAAATTCGCGAAATTTCAGCGCAATATTTATTCAAGCCCGTAATAACGATCGAGACACGGCGAATGAGACAAGAGAGTGTTTATGAAAATTTGTATTCGGCCCACCCGGTTTGCCGAGACTCGAGTTAGCTTATGAATATAATACTAGGCAAAGAGAAAGAGAGAGAGAGAGAGTCGACCAACCGAAAAGAATTAGCCGACGGATACAAAGTTTTCGGCTGGCGCCCTCTCTCCCCGGGAGAATTTCATCCGCCGGGATAAACCCGCGAGAGTCGAAACACGCCAGTCGCTATATTATACGAGACCGAGAAAGGGAAGCCGAATAATCCCGCGAGAATCTTCACGGACGAAGGTTCTCATCTCCCACAGTCCGTTTTAATTTACGCCGTTGGAACATTTTTTTGTTCAGCCCTCTGGCGGAATTTGGCGAAAACTCGAGGATCCCCTTTGATAATTTTGACCCGACGGCGAAGATGGTTCGTGATACTTCGTGATTGGCGGAAATTAAGTTTTCCCTTGCTACGACGTGAATTCCGGATTTTCTTCTTGCCCAAATTTCAAAGTTGTTTTGGTGATAGAGGATTATTGGAATTAATTAGGGTAAGTCGAGATACCGTGGAGGATTAATTAACTCGCCAATGTTACAAAAAAATATACGTCCAGTTATTTTACTCGGTCAATTAATTCTTCGTTCCCTTCCCCTTCCTCTTTTTCTCACTCGACGATTAATTTTCTTTTCTTCCTCCTGCGGCGGGTTCAACATTTTTTTGTTCCTTAGTTACACACGAAGATTTTGCTAACACCGCGTTAATCTTGGCTTCGAGCGAGGCGACATCTATGTACGAGGCGTTTTGTTCCAATTCGGCCATTTTGTTTCCATCGACTTAACGCTCTTTCTTCCAAATCCTACTTCAATATCTGCTATAAATCTTTGAAAATATTTAAGAACGCCATAAAGTTTTCTCATAAAAAAAAAATATTTATGTTTTTTCCTCTCAACGAGCGATTATTGTCAATTTAAAATTACGACTTTAAAAATCCATTTCCCACATAACTGGACTATCGAACTATGAAATACTTCACGTAAATTCTTTCCAACCGCGTCCCAATTGAACGAGAAAATAAAAAGAAAAAGAATAAAGAATTGTCGACTCGCACGAAATAAACATGGAACGCCCCATACATAAACACACGAATACACACGGTACGAGATTAGAGGCTCCGGTGGTCTCACGCCACGAGCGAGGACCACAAAAAAATCTATAAAAGTTGAAGAATAAAAAAAGCGAAGAAAAAGAAGAAGAAGAAAAAGAAGAATAAGAAGAAGAAGGAAAATAAGGAGAGAAGGAAGAAGGTCGTCTCGGTCTCTCTCGTACGCGCGGGTTGTACGCGATTGATGTTGCCGAAACGCGTTCGTTGAAAGGCTATACGCAAGACCTAATCCCATCCTCGGCCTGCCAACTTCAGGTTTGCCCTCTGCCACACACGGAACCTTCTCGCGAACGCCCGAAGCCCCAGCGCCATTCGCCTCCATCCCTTTTACTTCGCTAGTGTACACACACGCACACACGTTTATATCCAACTTCGAAGCGCGGATCCTCTGATGTCGAAGCCAACGGGAAAAAAGGAAATAAAAACATTTGGAGTCGATGGATCATCGTGGCTCGAATCGTGTATACACACACACACACACGGTTATATAGGAGAGACGACGATAATGGCGAACGAGGCTCGACTTTTATTCTTGTTGTGGCTTTTTTCTTATTTTTTTTCCCGGCAGAATTGAAATTCTCATGGAACGAAGATATATATAGCGACGAGACGAATAACGGAAAAAAGGATTTTCATTCTTTTTCTGTAGATTGCAAAAATAGTTTTTTGTATTGCGTAATGGATGTCCCAGGAGGCTCGTATATAAGAAATAAGATATAAAATGGGTTTGCCGTAGCAAAATTATTTCAGTGATTTGTTTGGAATAAACGTGATACAAGGATGCAGTTCGTGGATAACGAGTTTGTACATGGAGTGATTAAGGTTAAACGTCAGAAGGATGGTACGAGAGTAACTAAGTTTAGTGTCTCTGTTTTGGCTTAACAGGATCTTTTTTGATCTGGAATACTGCTCACTAAAATCCATGAATTGGGTTTTGTGGCGCCATCTAACGATAGTTTGGATCTTCAACTTCAGTACCGAGATGGTAGATTTTGTAATCGAACCGTCAGTCGGATTTCCGTTTCATTCTTTTCAGATTCATTGTTTCCAGATTATAAAACCATTTTTTGTCAATAATCTTGTCAATAAAATCATTTTTCACGACTTTTTTTGTATAATTTTTGTAGCGTATTTAAAATGTAATTGTTTATATCTAACCAATGTCCTTGTATTAAACTAGGTTCAAATTATACCTCACTATTTTTTTCATATCGCTCAATGCATCATTTCATTATTTATAACAATTTAAAAACGCCTGTGACTATCTCTCTAAATTTGAGTTAGTGAAATTTCACTAAATTTTAGTCATATTTTACTAATTTATTTAGGGAAAGTGGGTCACTAATGATTGGTGAAAAATCACTAATTCGATTAGTAAAAAATGATCGCTATAAAAATTAGTAACATTTGAATACACAATTAGCAGTCAGCTCAGCTGATTTGTTCGTGCACCAGTCGATTGTAATTCTTCGCGCGAATAATATGTAATAATCTCATACGTATCGACAAGAAAACGAAACGTTCGTACACTTTTTGCTTTTCCCCTGAAAACTTTTACAAAATAAGATTCGCCGTTCCGCACAGCGCATGAACTCACTGACACGAGAAAATGTCGCCTCTGATATCACAATGGCAGAACAAGGAAGTATCGGGTCGGGAGCTGGCGCCTGTGATTGGTCGATCGTTGAGTCCTGTAATAATTGATTAGTGATCGTGTAATGTCACTAATGAATTAGTAAACTGTATCGACTAAATAATAGTCAATCGCATTACTAATTTGCTTTAGTAAGCCTAATTCACTATTTTGTTTACTATTCTATCAGTGAAACGGTGCGTTTATCACTATTTCACCAGTGGAACATGCATTTGCTAATTGAATTAATCAATTTTTCACTAATTCAGATTTAGAGAGATAACGCAAATATGACTGTAATGTGATTCTAGCTAAGTGTGACTATTAAGGGTTAAATTACATTTTGAGATACTCGATGTGTGGGAGAATTTCAAGGCTCGCTCTGATGGTAGAAGGTGGTATTTAATTTGGTGACAGTAATAAGAACTAGGAGTCTAAGTTCGGTGATAAATGGACCAAGCGTTTGTTTATAAGTAAAGCCAGGACCCAGCCAGAGTCCCTTTAGTGATAAATGATGCAGCTTCTTGTTAATTTATAATAATGATAACATAAGCTAAGAATGATAACAATGGTACATAGCTCCGATATTAGCTCAAGCGTTACTATTCTCTTTAGATATAAAAATGTGAGAGCTTGTATCAGTTTTATCATGACAAATCAATTATGATGAAATTTTTTTTTTATTTTTGAAATGAAAAATTTATATTTTATTCGGTGAAGTGTGGGAAAAATTGTTTTTCTGCGCTAAGCGGTAACGTTATATGGAGAATTGTAGTTTTGAGCCGGACGGATTTTGCGCTGAGTAGGCAGGCACAAGCGCGCGATACGGTTAGACGTAACTTCCGGTATCGAACGTCGGGGGATTCCCCACGCGATACCGGCCTACCTTAGTACCTTCAATAACGTCACCTCGAATGTACTTATACTCGACATGGCACGCACAAAGCTCACATGTCTGCCTTACTGGCCGAGTACTCTAACACTAGGGACATGTAGATATATCTCAGTTTTCAAGCCTGTCCATTACCGAGGAAGTCGTAAAGGTGCAATTGCCTCGCGAACCGCGCGACGCCCCACGAATTAACATACTTTGCATCCGGCGCGTCGCCCCCTCTTCCTCTTTCCTCTCTAATTCTGTTCTCGATTTTGCAATTTTCACGCATTCAAAATAAATTCAATCTTATTTGTCATTATTTTTCAATACCAAAACATATTATAAATGGTTGTTATTCCGGAATCGAGAGGATTATAAGGATCGTTGTGAAACGAAAAACAAAAAATCGTTCAAAAAATATTTCATTTGTGTGAAAAACAAAGATAGTGCATTCAATCTTTTTTTCATTATTTTTCAATACCAGAATAATAATTTTATTATTTTAATAATAATATTATTAATAATAATCTAATAATGATATTATTATTAATAATAGTATTATTCTAATAATAATAATATTATTATTCTAATAATAATTTTATTATTCTGATAATAATATTATTATTCTAATATTCTAATATTATTCTAATATTCTAATATTATTATTATTAGAATAATAATAATATTATTATTGTGGAATCGAAAGGACGAAAATGGACGTTGTAAAACAAAAAACAAAAATTCGTTCAAAAAATATTTCACTTTTGTGAAAGAAAAAGAAAAGAAAAATATTGCAATCAATTTTATTTTTCATTATTTTTCAATATCAGAATACCAATATTGTTATTCTGAAATCGAAAGGCTGTCAAGGAACGTTGCAAAACGAAAACCAAAAATTTGTTCAAAAAATATTTCACTTTTGTGAAAAAAAAAAGATAAAAAAAAAAATGATAAAAAAAATATATCGAATGTAATTGGAACGTCGACGGTGATATCGGTACAAGGAGATACGTCCTCGTGGGAATTCGATCGACGGCACGACGTGGGTAGTTCGAAATCGGAGCGATTGAAAATAGCTCGTGGTGGGGGACGCGTTCGATGTAGCGAACAATCAAATTTGCAACGAGAGGCTATTTCGTCCGTCAAAATCACCGACTCACTCCACTCCGACCTATCTCGTTCCATCGATCACACGTTTCTCCTATATCCATATATACACAAGTATTACATATACACGTGTACAAACCGATCGGTAAGGTTAAGCCGCGCTATATCTTTCATGAATTTCCTCTTCGTTCTCCAATAAAAATTGCTATCCAATCGCCGGGATGAAACTCCGTCACGGTTTATGTTCTTCGTTAACGATTGAAATAAATGACGATCGAGATCCGAATGACGAGGGTGAGGGAGGTGGAGAGGCTTTACAAAAAATCCGGTCAATCGGATTCCGACAGAGAGAGAGACAGATAGAGACACAAAATTCAATTAGTCAGCGGTGATGGAAAATCCATTATTGGCCTGATTCGTAAAACAAGATGATATAAATAAACAAATTGATTAAAACGATAATAAAAATGGAATACCCGTGGGGTAATTAATAAATATTTAAAAACCATTTTTTTTTTTTTTTTTACAAACGCTCTTATACGTTTCGTTGGCTATTTCGATGCGAATCATTGCACTGGAATATCGTGTCGAAAATTGTTTGAAACGGATCGGCTCGTGAGTGCGGCATGGAAATGGAAAAATAACGACGAGAGGTTTAACAGAGCGGGACAAGACGGAAGAAATTCAGGATTGTCACACTCCCACGATCCGACAAAGTAGAAGAAAATTGATCGATAAATCACTCTTCTCTCGGAGCGATCCGTGAAAGATCTCGAGTCGGGAAGTTTCAGAGAATATTTTCTCAAGATTTCTTCTTCTTGGTTGTCGAATGAATTTCAACGAGAGACAATCGTTGCGAATTTTTCAGAGAAAATAATTCACCTCCTTCCTTAATCTCTCTCTCTCTCTCTCTCTCTCTCTCTCTCCCTCTCTCTCTTTCTTTTTGTCTTGGTCTTGCGGTTACGTCGTCATATCTCTCGGCGTATAAATATTTATTCTTCCTACACGAATCGCTGATGCAATTCCGGGATACCGAGCGACCCACTAGCGATACTACAGACGCAGTTACGAACGATTCCAACGGGTCTGTGAATTATTCAGAGAAGAATTTTTGTAGGAATTTGTCAGCGGGCTAAAGATAACGAGATAACGAGATAACATTTTCTTCTATTTTTATCGTTACTATCGTTGAATTACGAAAATTTTCAAGGCAAGATAACAAAATTTCCTTAAGTAGAATAATTATTCGATACGAATTAACTAATTAATTAATTAATTATTTTTGCATATTCATCAACGACCGAATTATTAGAAATTGCGACGAGTCTCGAAATAACGAAAGGGAATGAGGGAAAACTAGGTCGAAAGATTCGAATTTCAATCAAAGCCCTTTTTTTTCTTTGTTTCAATTTTCATTGAGATTTTGTCGCATCCCTGAACCTTTTTAATTAAAGCTCGAACGGACAGTTCTTCATTGTTTTCTATTTTTAACGTTACCACGGTTGAATTACAAAAATGTTCGAGGCAAAAAAACCAAATTTGCTTAAATAAAATAATTATTCGATATGAATTAACTAGTTAATTAATTAATTATTCTTGCATATTCATTAACGACCGAATTATTCAAAGTTGCGACAATTCTCGAAATAACTAAACGAATAAGGAAAAACTAGGTCGAATAAAATATTCGAATTTCAATTAAAACCCTTTTCTCCTTTGATTCAATTTTCATTCAGATTTTGTCTCATTTCTGAAACTTTCTAATTAGAGGACGGGCGGTTAATTGAACATTGCACGCTGGCTTTGTTAAAGGCCTGTATACTCGTCGTTTGACGAGCGACGATGTTAACGCGAATGAGCTTCTCCGAACTCCCGCGGACTTGGCGCAATTTTCTCCTCTTTCCCTCACTCTCTCTCTCTCGTTCTCTCTCTCTCTTACTCATCCTATCCTAGCACATACGAAGATGGCTCGCGTACCTCTAGAACGACGTAGTCCGCATGTAAAGCCACGAGAAACTTCACGAGGTGTCGCATACCGTGGAGTAAGTTCTCAAATTAATTAAAACCCAGCAGCAACATTCGCGCAATATTACTGGTTTTCTCTTCTTTCGTTCAATCATCATTATTATCGTACCTAACTTAATCACAGATAGTCGAGAAATTATCTAAGAATTACGAGACTCGTATACTTTCGATTAATCGCTCGTTACATACGCAAATAAACGTGACGAGAAGTTTCATTTTGTTTTGTGAAAATGGAAAGAAAATTTTTTTTTTCATTGAGACACGCGCGTCAGGAATTTTTTGTTTCTATTCGAACCGAGACGAAACGATTTGGTTCCGCTTCGACAAAAGTTAAATAACATTTATGGTTCGTTACGACGAATGTCGTCGTGCAAATAAAAAGGTTCGAGAGCTTTTCGCCAGGCAAAATGGTCAGCCAGTGAAACCGGTGACCGTCCCATTGTCCTCGAGCGGTATAAAAGGATTTATTGTTCCGAAAACACGGCCACCAGGTTCGTTGTATTGTTCCCACAGAAAAAAGGAGAAAGAAAAAGCTCGTACGATCATCCCACCGAAAGCACGAAAAGGTTATTTAACCGGAAACGAAGCCGGCAACGCTCCAATGACAATATTAAGGGTGTTCGACATATTTCAGAGTCAAAAATGGATTAAATTTTTTTTTCTGAAAGTACGTATCTTTCTTGATACGTGGTTCAAATTTCATGAAATTCCGAGCAGTGGAAGTATGTTCAATAATTTTTTTAAGTTAGCGTTTGAATTCATTAGAAATTCAAACTTTTTCAGAAAATCGTTTCTTGAAAAGTTGTTTTTTCACCTGCAATGTACCATTTCTCAAAATCTACTCATCGTATCTTCATTTTTTTGACGTAACAAACACATCCAAACGAAGGATATGTCTAACCACTGTTTTGAAAAAACGATTCAGACCCGAGAAAAATTAATTTGAAGGTAAAAAAACGTGGTCAAAAATTTTACAAAATTTCAAAACGATGTCAAAAAATTCTGAAACAAAATATCGAAAAAATGGCTCGACACATTGTTTATGACACTTTAATATACACGCACAACAAAAATTGTCAAAATCGGACGTACGGTTCCTGAGAAAAGGTACATTGAAAATAGCCATTTTCCGAACCAATGTTTTTCGACTTTCAATTAATCCCAAAATTATTCTATTTCGAATATCCTCTAAAACCCCACACAGAATTATCAATAAAGTCTTTCTGAACAAAACTAAAAAAAAATCGTCGAAAAATGTTGAATAGTTTTGAAGAAATCTTCATTTGAAACAAAGAAGATCAGACAGTGACTTCCGAACTCCTTTAACGAAGTTGCCCGAGGCGCATCGCATCCGCGCAGCGTCGCCCCCCTCCACGCCGTTGACCGCTCGACCAATGACCAAGCGCGAAACGCTAGCGCCTCGAATAAACCCAAAAGTTTCCTCTAACACGGATTTATCCGACCAACTCGGACAAAACGAGTGAAAAAAAAAGTTCAACGATTTATAATTCAACGGATGTTGCCGGTAGAAATTATAGTTTTTAATTCCTCAACGAACAACTCCATTCGTTGCAGACGCGTGTGCGTTACGTCTCGGCAAAAATTAATGAAATTCAACCGGACGCGAAGCCGCGTGTAGTCTCTCAGCTGTTAACACAATATAATCGGGACGCGTGCGAGCCGGTTAAAGGAGGACTCGACTTCTTCGTCCGGTTGCGCATGTTTGTTACATTCTCCTGTTTCTTTGGTGGCTTGTTATGGGCCGCGGTCACGAGGTTTGCGAAAGAAAAAAAAACGATTAGTATCGAGATTGTCGGACGTCGAGAGTCAATTTCTCGTACGAAATTCGGGCTCGTTTATTTTCTTCGAGTTCGCGCGTGGCACCGATCGATCATCGGTAACGTCGACGAGTCTCGCCTAGATATTTTGAAAAAAATTTATTTCGTGCACAATTAAAAATGCAAATACGTTTCAATGACCTTGCACAATTATTTTCAATTTATTTATCCGTTTTATCCTTAATTCCTTCTTTTTTTTTAATGGAATAAAATTGACGATTTTATTATCGAGGTAAACAAAAGAATTTTGTATCGTGGAAAGGAGGAAGGCGTTGCTAAAAATAATGCAAAGCATTCACGAAAAGCATTCAATTGGCCGTGGTGCCCGAGAAGAGTCACAGGTGGCCTCCGCATTGTCGTACCGCATAAATAGAATAACATTTTCTTTCCACACGCCGACCTTGCCACCAGTTGCCCGGTTTAACGCGTCGCATACACACGTGCAATGCGAACGAATAGACGGAGGGAGATACAAAAAGGAATCGTGCCGAGTGTGTTGCTATACACGTATACGTGGCATTATTTTATTTCCCCTACGTTCACGCCGACGCGAGAGTCAACATCGACTTTTTCGGTACAGCCTGGAACACCGGCTGTGCAACCCGAAGCAATAGGCGTCCCCTGCCACAACCGCCATATTGAATCCAATCGTTTGGATAAATTTACATCTGAATTCGTATCGTTTCCAAGATTCTCAATCCCCGAATACAAAATTGACATTCGCAGAATGCTCTTCCTTTCCCTAAGTTAGTTCGACCCAGGAAACAAGGGAAGACATTTTACTTCATCAGAATATAAACACTTTTTCTCCATCTTCGTTTTCCAAATAACTCAATATTTGACGTTCAAACTGTTGGAAATAACTAGAAAGGAAAAATTCCATTCTGTATAGTTTACAACAAGCCTCCTCGTGCTTTTATCAGGAAACTCTGCATTTGTGCATTTTTTACTTATCTACGCTCCAAGTATTCGTAACGACCGCCATTTTATTAACACGCGCTACGAAGCGATCATAATCAGAACGTAAACACGCGCAGCGGTCAAGCTGGGTCAATATGGACTACCACTGTGTTTCATCAATTTAGTAAACGACCAAACGCATAAGTTTTTGAAAAATGATTCCTAAATTTTCCAATCCCCCTGTCGCATCAAACTGCTCCATGCAGGGATTTAGGATTTTTGAATTTTTAGCTAAATTACGCGTACGAGTATCTCGATCATCCTCTCGTCTTATATTCGCGCAGCCCCTCGACGGCCTCGCCTTATACGGATTCAGTATCTCGAACGTGCCGTTTCGTTAAATTCGTTAACGCGACTTAACGATTCTTATACATCGCGTTACAAGTTTCTTCCTGGTAACGCACTCGCATACTTTTCGCCCGTCGGATTCAATCCTCGAGTCTACCTACGGCACACATCCATACAATTTACACATTATAATTAAATTCAATACTATTCGATTTCATTTTTATTAAATTACTTCTCAAATTGTTTACCACTTTGCCGAGATTATATTAATTACTATAATTATATGAAAATTAATGAAAAATGTATAAATTCATTTAATAATGAATGAAGTAAAATTTGATATGTATGTCGGTACTCAGCGATGCCGAAGCGGCAAAGTACACACAGATACACACACGCACACACACACAAAGATACATGCACACCTCGGGTTTATAACCGGTGCGGGCTTGGGTGCTCCCGCGTGTTCCCTCGTACACCATCCGTTCGTTTTTCTTCCCATACATTATACACACACACCATACATCTGTATACATATATACAAATATATAGATGTCTATATGTATATATAGATACATATATACACATATAAAATATAGTGTATATATATATACGTATAGCTGTACATAGTATTACGACGGCAGTAGGGAACAGCCTCGGCAGTGGGTCAGCGTCCATTACGCGTAACTGTGCATACTATTATTGTTAACTGTATCACCAGTGTGAGCGCCCTCTCTATCTCTATCTCTCTCATCTTACTCACTCGCACTCCTTTCCTCCCTGTCCAACATCCAGTTTTCATATCGCACCCAAGGCTCTGTTCGTTTCGTTGTCTCGCTTCTTGTTTTTGTTTCTTCTTCTTTCTTGATACAATTATTATTTTTATGGCTAGGCTATTTATCAATGTTACCGATCGAGTCGATTCGGATACGACGATAAACGATTGATCGATTCTTACCTCAAGGCTCTTTGTGTAGTCTTCATCTCGATGAATCCTTTTTAATAACGACGGATAATTTCGTTGCGCTCTATTTATCGGTTCCTGTCGAAGATACATCAACGTTGTTTTTCTATCCATCAATCAGTTTTGGCAGGTAACAAAGTGCCATGTAGTCGGGTTACACGAATGATAAACTGAAAATAGCCGCGGGGCCAATTATCAGTCGGTACACGATTATTACGAGACACTTATCACTCCACACTTGGTATCACTTTTTATCGTTTATTTTCTTCCACGTCGATACCTGCAAACACCAGTTTGAATTTATAGCGAGTAGTAGTCACGCGCGGTCGATTTCCGTCACGATACGAACGATAGGAATAAGCGTGTGTTACGACGCGAAGCCGTCCTTGTCGGGCTCTGCGACTAAACTGATTACCACTTTTGGGACGATACACGTTGAAACCCTCGCGCTCGCTCGTCGAGATAAGCCCTCGAACACGTGTAATGGAAGACGGATGAGTGGAGGGAGGGAGAGAGCTCGAGTCACGTTGTACTCGTATCAGTCACCCGAGAGACGCGATCCCCTCGGTGTTCCAGTCGTGAGTCGCCTCGGATCTTCACCCACAGTAGGTAGGACAAGCTTGGTGACTAATCGTAAATATTATCGTATTCGTACCTATCTCCTCTCATTTGTTTCGGAACGCATCGCTTCGATGAGCTACCGTTTGCTTACGAAATTGTAAAGTCGGAGTGTCAAACGTTTACAGGAACACGTATAACGCACGTGAAGTCTGGGAATCAACGATCTAACGAATTTTGTTCGGGCGATCCTCTACGTATATTGACAGTCGTATCGTTCATTTTCCAATCGTTTCCAGGTCTATGCGTCCGTTCGCATAAATTCTCTGTATTTACTTCCAAACTTGTTCCTACGCCACGATCCTCCTTCCTTCGCTGCTTCCGACGTACTGCGTCCGCACTATCCCCCTCCCTAGTCACTTCCCCCACTCCACGCCGTGCTCGCTCTCCCCCACTCTCGATCTATCCTTCCACCGCAACAGTCGGTCGCGCGGCAGGTGCCCTGTTTATACTCGACGCGTACGACTGTGTGTGTGTCGAGCGATACACGACTCGTGTGGCTTTGGAAGCCTCCTGGAAGTCTGGCCGCTTAGTAAAAGAAGTATATGAGGAATCGATTCTTGCTGCTTTCTTGCACGTGTTAGTATGTGTGTGCACGCGAGCTTGTTGCTTCGCGAAGCACCTCGGGAGTCAAGGCACCGGTGAGAGACCGGCCAGACTACTCTGACCACGAGACGAGTCCTGTGTGCGTGTATATTCGTGCGAGATGGGATAAAAGAGAGCGAGCGAGAAAAAGCGAGAGAGCTGGAAAGGGAACGAAGAAACGATGGAAGAATTGTGCTGGAGCAGGAGAGAAGATTGTAAAGGCGCTCGCGCGGGCGGCGGACCAGTCGAGTGTCCCGTTCTTCGACGCCGACTCTCTCACACTCTCTGTGTATATTTTAAAGTATATAGATACAATGGTGAAGCAACAGTTTTACTGCGCGGAGTGGATGACTCTCGCAAGCGAGTGGGCCGTTTATTTCAGCGAGGCGAGCGAGCGAGCGACGCGAGCCGAAGTACTGTTACTCTGGATGACTGAAAGCGGGCGGCGGGGTCTTGAGGCCCGGAAAACCAGAAAGCCCCCCGCCAGAATAAAGTCGATTGGGAAGTTGGCCTGGAGAGAACGACGCGTTCTCTCTCCCTCTCTCTCTCTCTCTCCGAGCACATCCACGACACTCGTATCCGCGAAAACACACGCACGCGCAACCCAGTACTCTTATTTCGCGCAACGTAACGCGCTTTTGTCTAGGACTCGTTTTCTTTTCGCTGATCAATCTCGATTCTCGATTGTTCTCACTCGATATCGAGTTTCTACAGGCGTGATTGTCGACTCCAAAGCTCTTTGTCTCGCCTGACAAAAATGTCGAAACGATGATTCAGGTTATATTGTCTCTTTGGGTGTTTTGTTTACTTCGTTTCCCAGGTCGCTATGACCGACGGCACTTTGGCAAGTTCCAACGGACGGCGCTCGATTGGGACGAGGGGTTAACCCTTAGAGACCTGAGTAGGTACTTTCAAGCTTATGTGGTTCGCAGACGCATAGACTAACGCATATATGCGTCCTTAGTGCTCAAAGGGTTAAAAGGTCCTCCTACCCAATATCTCTGTCTCATCTCTGCAAACGTTTAATATTTATCAATATATGTATACATATATATGTATGTTTACGTTTTTATGTTTACGTATAAAGAAACGGTGACGCGTGCAAACCCGAACGAACGGTCGAGCCTCGTAAAGACCTGACGGTAGCGTCGTTATTGACACAACACGAACGGTGGCGCGATGAGGTAGGAAGGTCACTCAATCCAGTAACCCGAGTTCGCAATGTCTAAAACAAACTAAACGACATTTCTCTCGTTTTATCTCGCGACTAATCGTACCAGTCACATACATCTTTACGACGGTTGCTGTAAAATCTTGCTCGAAGTAAGAAATGACGAATACCAAACAACGCAGTGATTCATCGAAGGTTTTGTCAAACGGTCATTGTCGAGCAAACGTCGAAACTGTTTTATGGCGTGGGTTGTTTAGTTTTCCCCAAGCCTGCGGATCGAGATTATTCGCACCGATAACACTGATTACATTTTACATCCAGGAGCGTTGTCACACTGACAGGCCGCTCTTTCTCTCTCTACAACGGACACGCATGCTTTTTATACTTTGTTCGATGGATTTAAGTATTTCTTTGTTTGTTGATTTTCGTTCGTTGAGAAGATTAAATCCCTCCTATCGTTACTACGTCTGTTCCTCGATGCTCAACGAAAATAATGTTATTTTCAACATTTTGGTGGGGGAGAAGAAAGAGGGTGAATTACACGTAGAATGTGTTAACGCTGCGGCGTTCGCGGCTCGACTGCTGGATGGCCTGGCCGCCTCCGCACACACCGGTCGTGCGCTCTCTCTCTCTTCTGCATGAGGGTTTTTGCCCCCCCCCCCCACTCCCTCTCCTCCACGCTCTCACTTGGCCAGCCTGGCTGGCTGGCTTACCGGCTGGCTCGCTCGCTGCCTCGTTCGTTTGCCCATATACTCGTAACACACAACGAGAGAACCTGGACTACCCAGGTGTATAGATCGTCTATACGTATTTACTCGCTGGGTACCGGATCTCTGTGTATGATACAACGCTGAGTTACGTATATTCGATGTGTCTACCTCCTTCCCTCCCACGAACTCACCACCATCGCGATCCAACCACCCCCACCAAGCTTTCCTAATAGCGCATAGACGATCCACGAATAATGTATGGAGGTAAAGATGGTCCGCCAGAAATTACAGCGTAACGTATATCTACTTGACTGGTACGGTGCGCATGCGCGAGCCCGCGGTCCCATGCGCGTCTCCCCCGTGTGCCATGCGCACGTACGTACGTTACGTACTCACCGCGCGCGCACACGAGTCTGCGCGTATGCGCGCGCATACTCGCGTATGCACCAGTAGTATAACAGCAAGTAGTACGAGTACGTGTGTACTCGGCGCGCAAGAGCGACGCGAGTACGAGAGACGGTGCGGTTGCACACGTACCTATACACACTCGAGCGAACTGGTAGGTTATGTGCGGCGAGCGAGGAGAACCTAGCGAGAGAGTTGCACGTACGCGCTGGTGCGCGCGCGCGCGCGAGCTGCAACGAGCTTCCAACACTTTTACATCGCGACAACCGGTTTTAAAAGCGATTTTTAACCGAAAACGCTTTTTCCTCTCTCTCTCTCTCTCTCTCACCCCGTAGCTCTTTCGACGCTCTTGAGACGAGAGAGGGCACGTGAGATTGCCCCACCGAGATGTGTATTGTAAAATGTGCAACTTGAACTTTTGTCGATTGGAGATATGTCTGTACGAGTGGAGTTTGGTACGTATATATATATATATGTATATAGTGGCAATGGCGTCGTCGTGCGGTACGGTGCGTCCAACTTGGAACGACACTATTAGTATGTATACCTGGAATAACGAACCGCCCAGAGAGCTGGGAGAGATAGCGCAGGAAGACTGCGAGGCAATGAGAAGAAGGACCTTGGCACAGGATCCGGGAAAATTTGCAATTCTCCATTATCGAGATATACATTTGTACCTCTTGTAATATTGTGTATTTTTATTGCAGCAACCTACCATGCGTTGATAAAAGAGGACAATTGATCGGAAACGATGGGCTTGATGTCTGCCAATGGAAGAGATCGAGGGGTTGGTCATTCGCAGATTTCGTGGCGCAACGATTTCCAAAAGGATTCCTTGCGATTTCCACTGCAATTTCCGAATTTCTGAAATCGCTGATTTCTATTGGATTGTTGATAGAAAAACTTTGATAAATGCTTGCTCACTTGGAGAGGGGATGGGTGATGCCCAGCGATTCCCGAAATCACCCGAAATCAGGAATAATCCATTAGACTTTAGAGATTTCCTGCGATTGCCAGAGATTTTTGGTGATTCCTAGTCTGATTTCAGATGAAATGATTTTTCGACTGACCAACCCCTTGGCTCGATGTGGCCCAATGGAAGGAGAGATCGAGGGGTTGGTCACTCCCAGATTTGATGGTACAACGATTTCCAGAAGGAACCGATTCCTTTCGATTTCCACTGCGATTCCTGAATTTCGGAAATCAGTGATTTTTGGACTGTTGACAGAAAAACTTTGATAAGTGCTTGCTCACTTGGAAAGAGGATAGGTGATGCAGAGCGATTCCCGAAATCACACGATTTCTTTGTGATTACCAATGATTTTCTATACATGTTGAGAAATCGCGAGGAAATCAGGAATAATCGATTAGACTGTAAAGATTTCCTGTGATTTCCAGAGATTTTTGGTGATTCCTAGTCTGATTTCAGATGAAATGATTTCTGGACTGACCAACCCCTTGGCTGGATGTGTGCCAGTGGAAGGGAGGGGTTGGTCACTCCCGGATTTGGTGGCACAAAGATTTCCAAAAAGAACCGATTCCTTTCGATTTCCTCTGCCATTCCCGTGATTTCTGCTGATTCCAACGATTACAAGTGATTCCCGAATTTCGGAAATCAGTGATTTCTGGATTGTCGATAGAAAAACTTTGATACATGCTTGCTCGCTTGGAGAGGGAATAAATGATGCCCAACGATTCCCGAAATCACACGATTTCTTTATGATTCCCTATGATTTCCTATACACTTAAAGAAATCACGAGAAAATCAGGAATAATCATTCGCCTTCAGCGATTTCCTGCGATCTCCAGCGATTTTTAGTGATTCCTAGCCTGATTTCAGATGAAATGGTTCACTGATTCGTCGAATGACCAACCCAAGTGAAGAGATTGAAATTATTGAATTTTGGGAATAACGTCCGGACAACAACGTGGCCCAGACGGTTTGAACGAGGTCGATACTATTCTCTGAAAATGACGAATTTGATTTCATCCGATCCATTGATTTTGTTAATGGTTAGATGGAGGCGAGTTCCAATAAACCGAAAGTCCAAACTGATCAGCAACACAGTTACGTCCGACTCCGTCCCTAGACATGTCGAACGAGACTCAAAATTATGCAATTTCAAATATACGACACGTGCGACCCTCGATGGCAAGGAAGAAGTTCTCCATGAAAAGCTCCAACTGTGTATAACTTTGAAACGATGCAAATGCAAATAGGATGATGATACGAGACTGTTCGGTTCGATGGTTCGTGAAATTTCTGATGAATTTTCCTCCTTCTCCTTTGGATTTAATAATTTCTCCTGGGTTCTCGCATAGGTTACTATGATTTTAAATGGATGTCGACCGTGCTATTCGAGACAAACAAGGAGAACGCGCTTGACAAGCCACTGATGTTACGAACATTGCCCTCGGCTATGTGTTTGCGTACGCTGTTCGTAAACCGTAGGATGAGAGAAAATCGGTTTTCTAGCTCGGCGATCCTACTGTCTAGTGGCAGTAGGCGATCAAGGGCTTCCACTCCTTCGTTCTTGCTTTTGAGCAACGCTCTCCCTTATTCGACGTAGTTACGAGATGAGCGAAAACAGACGTTCCTGCGATGGACGTGCCAATATAAGCTCCGAAGTTTAGCTTGTAACGTCAGTACAGGTCGATCCCACTTTGAGAAAATACTCCCACACTTCCAATCTTCAAAACGTTTCCGTCAAAACTCTGTATCGTTACCATTCTTGCACACGTAAGTGAAAAGATAAAAAATTCTTATTACATATTTTTATGTATTGAAATTAAAGTAAAAGTTGTAAGAATATTTTTAAATAATTGTAATTCCGACTTTATCGTTAGTTTTATCGCTTTGTCAAGTTTTCAGGTAAATCGAGGATAAAGCGAGAGATTAATGTTGATCGAAACGCAGAACGATGGAGAGAAGTATACGAGGATGGGAGAGAACGAAGTGAGCACACGTGGTTCGTTTCATTGTTCGATGTCGATCGATCGATCGATCTTGATCATGCTTCGGAGTAACGGACGGAACTCGGATCGACCGTGCATATCTCCAAATTCCAAACCGCCATGTTGCACAGCTGTTGCCGGTGAATAATCGTCACGCACTGAATAAAACGTAAGGTGACACGCCAAGGTAGTCCAGTCCGGGAACGAAGAAGTCGAGCACGAGGAATGCGACCTGCCGCGACTATACAGCGGGGAAAAGTTATATACGTCGCTAATTCCCAGGAGGGAAGCTCGTTTATTTTATCACGTAACACCGTACGGTATGACACGTAATTCAATTTAATCCAAAAAATTTGGCGCGAATGAAAAATTTGCCAGGAAACGCGCCGATTATTTCTTGGGAACGATTGTGATTCTCGTCATCCCGTGCGATTTTTTTACTCGGCTTGGGCCTTATAATTTGTTAGCGCTAAGGATAACGCTTTTTCTCACGCTATCGAGAATGAGAGATTGCGTTATATAAATTTATATATATACATAGATATGCGTATATTTCCATATATGTACAAATTTCCGAACCGCGAAATTAAAACGAATTCGCAGGTGTGTGGGATCTCCTCGTTCGCGGTTAATTAGCCGGCCTCGTTACACGCCGAAAGAAGATCTCGCACGATCCTCGCGATTCCACCCGGTTCACACGTGAAACCCGATACTTTCTCTCGTGGAAAATCGCGCTCATTCGGCCATTTTTAGACGGTACTTTGGAGCAAAGATAATAAGAATGTAGATTCTTGATGTTGCGATTAAAATATGATAAGGAAGAGGAAGAAGAAGAAGAAGCAGAGGTGAGGAAGCACGAGCGATTGGATCAAGAATCGATAAAGGTAGGTTTATCCACAATCGGTAACAATAATTTCTGCATTACTGATATTCGATATTGTATCGACCCCGTCGGTAAGAGAGGGAATCTGCTCGCCTCTCCCGATTACCAATTCCTACATTAACGACTCTGCAAAGGCGGGAGAAGAATGCATTTTATGATTGATAACAATAAAGTAAGCGAAGAAATTCCTAACATTTTAACAGAATAATTAAATCTTATTTTAAATACTCTAATTAATTATGTCTTCTTTATCTCGAATTTCAAGGGGTTTTGAGGATTTATTACGCCCAAAATTTCTGACAATATACCAATATCATAATCACCCCTCCAGTACTTGGGAATTAATAGGCGAAAATTCAAAAATCTAAAATTTCACATTTTATCGTGTTTCAATCTATAAAATGTCATCTATTAGAAAAATTACTATGATATCCATGATTTACACAAATTTGCGAACCAATGGAGAAAATTTTACCAATTTTCAAAGTCTCGACATAAAAACAAATTCCAAACGCACAAAAATCTGCTTCGTCTCGCAAAATAGCAAAATATAATTGTACAACTTTCTTATCGCGTTATGTACTTCCGTAGATCGACGTCAGCCACCTAAAATTGAAGGAAGGTAGAGAAAACAATCCTTTCGACTTGACGCAAACAGATTCGCAGCTCATATCGTCACCCGCGCCAGACGCTATGCGATTCATCGAGGTGACCGAAAGAGGGAGAGTTCGTATAGAAAAATCGTTAGCTTCGATCGAGCAAAAATTCAAAGGCCGTACGCGACGTCGTTCCAATACGTGTTTGTCACTAGTATGGCTCGAGCCAAATTTCATTCGCCCACACATCGTCCGGTGAAAGTGGTCTTTGAAAGCTAACGTCGATATTTCAACGTTGAGAGAGTTCGAGTGACGACACCTGAACTCCCTACTGGCCCAAATCCACAAGGACTTTCCAAGGAAAACAAAACAATTCCGAGTAATATAGAAGTCTCGACGATATCGCCAGTTTTGTTTTCAACTCGGAAAAAGAAGAATCTTCGGGGACAAGAATTTGTTCCCGTCCCGGTAAATTTGTAATTGGAACATCAAAATTTCAACAGCTTTCCGTGCCAATTTTCCATTCTCGTACACCACGAGAAATCACAAAGCCCGAAGGAGTTGTACAACGAATTGAACAAAATCACGAAAGACAAGAAGGAAAGAAAGAAAGAACCGGTCTAGTTTCCTTTTTCCATAAAAGTCTTTCCACGCTTGGAGAGCTCGACCACCATTCGCTCGGGTCACCCATATAGTGTCCCAAAACTGAACCGAAGAGGTGTTTCATCGAAGAGGAGCGCAAATAAGTGTCTCGGAAGCTGATCGTCGATACGAGGAAGAGTGGTGCGTGCACGTTCGACCCGATACGGTCAAATATCTCGCTCGCCCCTTAATTCGTCGGAGCGCGAATAAAAGTATCACGGTGAGAGGCGACGTAGCGAGTGCGCGAGGGCTCGACGCTCCTTCGTATCGGAAATAAATGAGACAAGAAGATAAGAAGAAATTGGGCCTCGCGAGCCGACGGTTGCCTCTTGCCCTCGCGAATGGCATAAAATCGCGAGGTGAGACGCTCTATAAACGCCTTTGGCGAGTACGTTCCAACGGGGAGAGGGACGAATTAACGGAAATAATAAAAACGATTTCTAGCGATCGAACGGAGTCTCTCGGGACGGTGCGTTCGATTTCTTTAATTGCTTAATTAGCTCGACCTCCACGAACCAAATGATCTCTTGACTTTTCGAGGTCAGTGGAGCAGGTGCAATAACACATATTTCTCTACATACGCTTTTCCCTCTCTAAATCTGAATTAGTCGAAGATTGACTAATTCAATTAGTAAATGCATGTTCCACTGGTGAAATAGTGATAAACCGTTTCACTGATAGAATAGTAAACAAAAAATAGTAAATTAAGCTTACTAAAGCAAATTAGTAACACGATTGACTATTATTGAGTCGATATAGTTTACTAATTAATTAGTGATATTACACGATGACTAATCAATCAGCAATCGACTAATCACACTCTCTAAATCTGAATTAGTGAAAAATTGACTAATTTAATTAGTAAATGCAAGTTACACTGGTGAAATAGTGATAAAAGCACCGTTTCGCTGATAGAATAGTAAACAAAATAGTAAATTAGGCTTACTAAAGCAAATTAGTAATACGATTGACTATTATTTAGTCGATACATTTTACTAATTAATTAGTGATATTACACGATGACTAATCAATTAGTACAGGACTCAGCGATCGACCAATCACACTCTCTAAATCTGAATTAGTGAAACATTGATTAATTCAATTAGTAAATGCATGTTCCACTGGTGAAATAGTGATAAACGCACCGTTTCACTGATAGTATAGTAAACTAAATACTAAATCAGGCTTACTAAAGCAAATTAGTAACGCGATAGACTATTATTTAGTCTATACAGTTTACTAATTAATTAGTGATATTACACGATGACTAATCAATTAGTACAGGACTCAGCGATCGTCCAATCACAGGCGCCAGTTCCCGACCCGATACTACCTTTCTTGTGCCATTGTGATGTCGGAGGCGCCATTTTCTCGCGTCAGTGAGTTCATGCGCAGTGCGAAACGGCGAATCTTATTTTATAAAAGTTTTAAGGGGAAAAGCAAAAAGTGTACGAACGTTTCGTTTTCTTGTCGATACATATGAGATTATTACATATTATTCGCGCGAAGAATTACAATCGACTGGTGCATGAACATATCAGCTCTGCTGACTACTAATTGCGTAGTCAAACTTTACTAATTTTTATAACGATCATTTTTTACTAATCGAATTAGTGATTTTTCACTAATCATTAGTGACCCACTTTTCGCTAAATGAATTAGTAAAATATAACTAAAATTTAGTGAAATTTTACTAATTCAGATTTAGAGAGCGACCACAAACTATAATTTTCATTCGTCTTTCTTACCTTTTCACATTGATTACGTGACAAACTCGTATAGAGTGCAGCTTGTATCGTAATTTGCATCTTCGTCAATCATTTCAAATTTATAATAACAAATTTCTAAAAATCTACAATAATTGCATTTAATTAGGACGGTGAGACTCCTCGTTAATTATCATTTTTAAAATCGTTCCAAAAATTGTTTCAAAATATCTGTCAACCCTCCCACCGAGTCTTCGCCATCATTTTTATACAAATCGCTCCTACTCGTACGCTTTTCCCCACTCGAGGCATTATTTTTTTTCTTCCTTCGCCCCGCTTCCTTTTTCTTTCTTTCCTTCCATCTTTCTCGATATTTATTTTATTTATTTTTGTTTCTTTTCCGTGGTGTAACTCGCAGACGAGGCCCCCGTGACACACATCGATGGAAGTGCCCTAACGGTATCCTCCGGGTGACCTACTCTCTTCGCTGCTCGAAGAAGCTCTCTCCCTCTCTCCTTTCCTTTCCTTTCCTTTCCTTTCGTACGATCTTACCCCACCCCTTCCCTCCACCCCCACGCAACCCACACGAACTTGTTGCTTACATATCCCTCCCCCCCTCCCCCCACTCTTCCCCTCTCTCTTATTCTCTCGCTCACTCACGTGGAACCGAAAGCCTCACTCCGATTCTCTTCTTCGCCATATATTTCTCTTCCTCGTCTCTCTTCCTTGGTATTATCGGCTTTTCGTTTCTCGTTTCCCACCGTCTCACGCGCCACCACGCTCTCCAGTCATCTTTACCTGTACCGAGTTGTATCCACTATTTCACCAGGCTTTGCTCGGATCTCGATTCTCTTACCTCCCTGTTCTATATACGTTTATAACGCAACTACCGTACTCTATATATACATACATACATACATATATATGTATATATATAGATATATATATATATATATATATATAATTGGTAGCGTACGACGATACACAAACTTTTTCCTCGTTCGGTCGCTCATTCGCGCGGTTTGCTTCATCACCAGCCGATTATAGACAGCCGACAGTAATGAAAGCGCCCTCGCACAGCGAAGATACTGCTGTCGCGCTCTTTCGTGCCGATTTTTGCCGATCGAACGCGCGTCGCGGCACCGCACGAAATAAATTGAAAATAAAAAGAACGATCGAGATCCTTCGCAAGATCGACGAAATAAATTGACGAAGCCGAGCAAGAACGCGAGGTCCTAATTGAGACGGAAAGTGCCAACCGATCGGTACCGGAAGTAACTACTTCCAAGTGTTTTTATACTTTTTGTTTTTGCCTCGAATTTTCCGGTGTACGAGACGAAAGGTGAAAAAGTTCGACGATCAAACGAGTGTTTGTGATTTTGAGTAATTTGAAGAAAAGAATTTTCCCCAAAGTGTGTGCGAGCCATTTATGTGCGCGTTTATTTGCTTTCGATAGAAGGATTCTCTTTCTTCCGGAATTGTTTTGAAACGTCCCTGAGTAATTATGAGTATCATCATCTTCTGGATTCTTCAGGTGAGTGAGACAACTTTGTATTCAAATATTGTTTTCGCATATTTATAAATTTTGTCGCGCCATAATTTCAATCTTACATTTGTTTTTCCCGAATCTTAACAATGATTTTTCAATCTTAAATTGTAACTATAAAAAGAATGAATATTTCTCTTTTTTTTTTGTTTTTTTTTTAATAACGATCAGCCGTTTTGACAATATCCGTTTGCAACGAGAAAGCATCGTCGGTGTACACTCTCGGCAGTAAAATCTACGTATATACGTAAGTTGCGCGCTCGTATCGAACGGTGAACTCGTTCTGTGGTGAGAGAAACGAGAATAAAACCACGAGGAGCCGAGCTAAGTGTGTCTGTGTTCGCTGCTCGTCGTGCGAAGAGTCGTGTATAACGGTAGATATATAAAATACCGCGTGGTCTACCTCGCCAGTTTGCGAATACATACAAGCAAAATCGAAATATCGACTCGCAAATTTGTAAATTTCGTTTTCCGACGATTGTGATAAAAGTCGGGAAATATGGACCACTCGGATATTTTCAAGAATAACACACGTATCGTTGATTATAATTAATAACATAAAATTAACCCTTTGAGCTCTGAGGACGCATACATGCGTCAGCGAATGCGTCTGCGGACCACATAAGCTTGAAAGTACTCAGGCCTCTAAGGCTTAATCAGCCGGTTGTGTGTATTACGATAGAAAAACAAAAAAAAACAAACAGAAAATAATTCGCGCGATTTCCGCAGTCGCGATTAATTCGAGGGGTGACTGTTGCAGATGATGGCGCTGCGATCGACGAGCGCGCAGTTCGGCGGTGGTGGCGGTGGACCGAGCGCATTCGGCTACGACGCATCCTCGGCATGCAGCAAACCGTACGCGAGAAATGGTCGGGCACGCTTTGAAAAACTACCCTGCGACTTTCGCCGCCAAAACTGGTGCACCGTGGCGGGAAGCGCTTATCCATGGTAAATTATACGAAACGCCGTCGATCGTCACAAAATTTCTAAAAAAATCGAGGATTTTTGTAAACGAGAGATGGCGATGTGAATTGTGCGAGTCTCAAATTTCAAGGTCATTCGAAGGTCGTTTTAAGGTCATCCCAAGGTCATCCCAAGGTCACGATTGATGACCTTCGGGCGAGTCTTTGGTGAACGAAATTTGTTGTTTCAGAACGTTTTTTTGGGAAAAGTAACGTCGATGCGATAGTAATATTTCTTTAATGGGTCAGCTGTGAGCGAAGCAAACGCGAATTGTATACTATCGATACGAATATATATGTATACGTTTCCCCTTCCCCGCACGACTCAAAAGAGTGTGTCAATACTTTCGAGATGCTGTCCCTCGTGATCGTTCGTATATCAAGTTCTCTCTGACATACTGAACTCGAAGACCAGAAAACCATCGAATGGATGTCCCATGCTTGCGGTATACCCGTAATGAGCATTTCTTAACGACCCCGTGTATTTTGTGGAAATAATATTTTTCTTGCATCGTGTCTTTTAATATTTTATCGAATATTAATATTTTTATGTTCTTCGTTTCCAAGGCACGCCGTGCGTCGTTTCGTTCAGGAGAATCAAGGCTTGATGAGACGAATGTACGGCGACGAGAGGCATATCAATATTCTTAAGGCCGAATTGGAAAAAAATGACATAGAATTGGAATACGAGGATCGTTATCAAAGATATCCCGAGGAATCGAGGTAATTCGTAAAAAACAATATTTCTTCGTCTTGTACAAAAGCGAGAACAATTTTTATCACTTTTTGTTGTTGTTCATATTTCCTCCTTTTATAAAGACGATTTCAGTACGAGGACGAGTACGAAGATCGGCAAAGATCGGGATCGCGCGAGTCCTTCGAAGCGAGAAGTTTTACCGGCGGATCGTTGAACGAACCGACGACCGATAGAACAGGAAAATTCACGAAAAGTCCGATAGAGCAAACGAGACCGAATATCCGTACGAGCGAGTCGACGACAGTTCCGAACTCGTCGTCAAGTCCGAGCTCTTCTTTACCCGATGATGATAAAAATCCTTCGAGCGCAGCGACCTCTGCGACGACGATGGAAAACGTCTCGTTGCGAACCTCCACTTCCGGCTCGACGACTTTCGGCTCGAGCGACGAAGAACTGGCGGAAAGTTGGACCGAACGTATCCGACCAAATTCCACGAGACCGGAAAAAGTCGCTTCTACCGCACCGGCTGTCACTCTCGCCGATATAGCTAGAATAAAAAATTCGAGTATCAACGAGATTCCGGGACAATCCGAGAGACTCAAGGATCATGTTGTTTTCGATCCGATCGACATTTCGATCGTCCCGTTGTCGTCCTCGTCCACGTCCTCGCCCGTGGTCGAAGAAACTACCCTCGAGTCTGGAGTCACGCCCGACACGTCCTCGTCGCAATTCACCATCGATAGAAATGGCGAGGCTGAGTTCGAAGAAGGTTTTAAGGAAGCATCCTCGCCCATCATCGATCAAGTCTTCGCCGCTAGTGAACAACAGCCTCAACAACAATTTCGACCCAGGCCCGAGTACAAACCGATGGAAAGTAAACCAATGGAGAGTTCCAATCTTGAAGGTCAATTGTTTCAGGATGTCGCAGCGAAGGATCAACAAGAACTACCTGTACTTAAGCTTCGGGGAGTGTGAGTTCGATTCTAAACTTTGTTTAGAAAGGAAATTAGAACTTTAAAAAGGAGTTTGAAATTTTACATTTTACTCTTTGCAGTAACGCGTGTCCTGTGAAGGAAGAAGTCGTCGCTCCTTTCTGGGCGAACAATACTCGAGGCGAGGTACTCGCTCTTCTCAATTTATATCCCTTTGAGCAATACGTCCATTGGGAAAAGTGCACGTAAGTTTTTTCATCGCGTTCGAGCATCGATATTTCCGGTTTGCATCGAACAAGAATTGCGTTACGATACAATGACATGGTTTATCTTTTCTTTTAGGCACGAAAATAAGCAGATGTATTGTCGCGATGGTTGCCGATGCGAGCAACAATACAGACTTCACAGGCTTCTGGCTTACGATCCGAACAACGAGTGTCGAGGAATTTTCAGCGATTGGTTCAAATTTCCAAGCTGCTGCGTTTGTCGATGCTACGATCTTCCGGTTGAATTTCGCGTCACCTCGCGTTCACCGAGAATGCAAAAGCTCAGACTTCGTCCACCGGGAAATGGACGAGGATGATTGTATTCCCATTTAATTTTCTTTTTCTTTTTTTTAAGAGGATAGTGGGTGGCAATGCGAGCCACGAATCGTACCACAAGGCTAGTGACTTGCAACATTATTTCATATCTTATTTGTTTTTTTAATACGCATATAGTATATACGCCATTTATCGTTTATTTAATCTCATCGCTCGAAACAACTTTATATACATATAGATAATATTTATATTTATAACAGAATACAGGCACACGTGTGTGCGAGCGTCTCCCATGTTTGCCGATCTTCTCTTTTTTTTCTTCCCCTCTTATTCGTTTTCGTCGTTTTTATAATTTAAGAACTACAAGTAGGTAAGGTTTCGGATAACGACGCTATTTAATAATTAATTAATGTACTAAAGCTGCCTACGTTGTCACGACTCATCACTCCCTTTCGAATCTCCGTACGAGATCTCGCCTTTTCTACATTGTTCGGCCTCGAATCTCAAAACAGTCTCGTTTGTCACAACTTTTTTGTTCTTACAAAAAATTCGAACCCTCGGGCCTCTCGGCCTAACGATCGACGTTCGAACAAGAGTCAAATCGTTACGAACAAATACAACGAAAACGTTTGACATTAATACTTATTTTGTTTTTGTTATTGTTTTTTTTTTCATTTTTTTCCTCATCTTTTTGGGCATTCGCTCGTAGCCGAACTCTCGGCTCTCAACAGTGTTTTTGTTAACTATTTTCTACCGTACACATATACATATGTATACATGTATATGTGTGTATGTGTGTGGTTGCTTATACATATAATAAAATAATATTACAAATTCCATAATCGTCATATCGAATTACGATATTTTTGTTTATGTACATATAATAATATAATAGTAATAATGACAATATTAAAATGCTGTTATACACGCGTAATCATGTGAATATGGCGCAATCCATGACAAAACCAATAAATTTCTTTTCAAAAATACAATTTTCTCAACACGTAAAATCCCAGTTAGAAAACGAACTCCTAATACATTTTCAAAATCTCTATTCGTTAAAAGCGCCAAATAAGTTTCTTGCATTTTATGAAACGATCGAGGACACATTTTTCGAGGATACTTTTATAAAATAAAATTCATGACGCAAATATACAAATGTGTTGCAAATTCTGGATCGATAGATCATGGAATGCCCCATATATATATATGTATGTATGCATGTATAAAGAAGCTGTGTATAAATAAAAGTTTATATTTATAAATATCGGGGGTAAAACATTTGGTATCAAAACCATTGCGGGAAAAGAAACAAAAACGAAAATATATATATATATATATATATATGTATGTGTATATATATATATATATCCATTCCCAGGTCTATCTTCCCTCACACAAACGTGTAATAAGTATTGTTTCATTGTTTTTTTTTACAAAATTTTTACGATTAACTACTCTTCTCTTTCACACCTTTCTTTTCTAACGTTTTTGTTTTCTTTTTTTTTTTCTCTCTTTTTCAATTAACAGAGTCTCGTCGCGATTATAAAATTGAACGGACACTCTCGTCCCTTTTCCTCGTCCACAATTCAATATCGAATACAAATACTAAGCTTTCGTCTCTGCGTTCGGAATTATTCAGCATAAATTCTTACAAAAATTCTTCACCGAATAACAATAGTCGTAAAACGACTCTCTTTTTCCTCCACTGTTCAGTTTATGTTTCAACGTTAAGTTTTGTCAGTCGATTTATACTTCCCGTCCCAAGAGTTTTGTGTAATGTGTAGCTGCGTTTTTTTTTGTTGTCGTTATTCAAAATATGGGAAGAGTTTCGTGGAGTATGTAGAATTATCGTGGTAAAAAACTGTAGAGAATACTGCACCATTTCATTCGGTCTAGTTAATAAAGTTAATACATTTTTAGGGAGGGACAGTCACGAGTCCGATCAGGGCAAAAATACAGTGCGCGTTCCAGAAGTGCCGATTATACATACCGTGTAATAAATCTATTCATATATATATATACACACATGAATGAGAAAATTGTCAATTTGTTAAAGACTGATAAAACGAGGGGCACTGTTAACAGCGGCTCGGCTTGGATTCAGGGCAGTGGTAAATTAGTTCAAGGCAAGACATTGTTTTCTTTCTCTCAATCTCGCAGACACGTTTTAAAATATTGTTTTCAGTCAATAATGCTGCTCGTGAAAAACTTTCGCAAAGTATATTAATTTTTTGGTCCGTTTAGTCCCACATTCTTCGCTTAAACAAAAAAAAAAGAAAATGTTTTTACCCCAAACGATTGTGAATTGGGTTTTGTTAGATCGAATCACCGAGGAACGTCTCAAATTTCAACTCACAATGATTTTAATTTAATTCTAAATAGCGCTTATCTCTCTCAGCTTTTTCTTTTTCCTTCCATCAATCCAAAGTCGACGCGACATTATTCGTTTGCTTCTAAAATGTGTGTTTGTTTTTGTTATAGTAACGACGATACCCCGTTTCTCGTTTGCCTGTAATATACCGATTCGTATAAAAAATACTTCTTATACATTAAATAGATTCGAGAATTAATCGATTGGCTATAATCTCGCGTGCGCATTGAACACGTTTAGGATATAAAAAAAAAACACAAAAAAAAAGAAACAAAACAAAAAGAAGAAATCACAGGTACCGCACGGGTTCGAAGACTCGAAGTACGATCGCCTACTGCACGAGAGTCGATTCGTTCTTTCGTTTCTAAACCCGGCACATACGAGGAGGAAGAGCCCTGAGATTAAAGCGCTGGGGCGGCGATCGGCATCTCGTGCCGATTTACAAATCTCGATCTATCTAAATACAATACACAACGTTCACGAGATACTCGTAGCGATTATGAGCTTCTCGACAATCACTAATTTATCTCTCGCAATGTTTTAACATCCTCGTGAACGGCACAACTGTTTATTTTGAGCGAGTGACGATTCAAATAGCTTTTAAAATACAGCAAAGTATTATGTATGTGTGTGTGTGTTTTTATATCGTTAGGACGGACGCCCGATCACACCAAGTTTATCCGTATAACGCTGTTCACCGAGAACGATCGGAGAAATTTATACGCACGTAAAGTGTACACGACTGTCGGACATTATATTTTATATTATTGCTCTCTTTTCTTATCCGTCTCGATGATCGTTCGATAAAGCAACGAATATTAAGGATGCGTTACGTTCACAGTTGCGACGAAAACTTTAATCTCGTCACAATTTCGATATTTCTTACAATTCGTACTTAAATAACAGTTAACGAATTCGATATTTAAGTAACGAATGGATGTATTCGACAAATTGAGCGATTAATTTTTTTGTTCTTTTTTTTAAAAATGTTCTACTCGTTAGCAAAGTGTGTTTATTGATCGGGTTGTGTCATCACTCTGAAACTTCTCAAGTGCAACAATCTCAATTGATAAATGTCTATGAATAAATTCTGAATTTGGAATTGGATATTGGCTTGAATTTTTGGATACAAACCACAGAATCAAACTCTTGTCCAAATAAATAACGCTCATAAATTATAAGATTTAACTTTGCTAACGAATGTAAACGTAATTCATCCTTAACGCGATCAGCCTATCGGGTTAAAGGATATAATTGTTTCTCAGACGACGAACAAACAAAATAATCTCCTTATACTTTCGCCCGCAAAAGTGATGACACGCGTAGTTACGTATAATAAATTATCATGTTTTTTTTGTTACAATTAACTCGCTATCGCAAAGTTTATTTTTGCAACGTAAGGCGAACCAGTGAATGAAGTTTTACTCGAGACAATTTAGTCCTTACTAAAGTCTGAAACTGGAGATTTGACGCGTGCAATTATTGGCCGGGTAAAAATACATCTTTAAAAAGTTTTAAAAATAATGAGACGAATGACCACAAATTTACATAAACTTAAAATTAACGTCATATAAGAAAGAGTTGAAGAATTCTCTCGTTAAAAAATTGAATTACAGTCAATCGCTAGTGCTTTTTTTCCTTCACTGGTTTCACTCAACCTTACAGCGTGATTAATTTTCGGGATTAACAGAAAATAGCGCTACAATGATAACAATTGCTGCGCTTTAGCGAACGAGAAAGACGAGACGATGACGGACCATCTAGAATTACGTTACGTTAAATTAATCGTTATTCGATTGAACTATACAATAATACAATATAGCGTATACGCGATACAATTAATCGAAGAGCCTTGGCTTGAACGGATAGAAATTTGATATAAGACTGAAATAGTTATTACGGATACGTCGGTACAGATACGCATTCGGATGGAATACGAAATAATCTCGACCGCTCTCGCGGCCCAGAAGTAAAACCTCTCCCCATACACGTTTAGTTATTACATTTCCTTTCCTCATATAGAAAATAGATGAATACTATCGAAGACTAGTCGTGATTCCCGTCGCAAAGTTTCGAAACCGAGGAAATCCGAGGGATCAACGAGAATTCGCAAATACAATTAATATCCGCGATATCATGAATCCCTCTGGATTCTCGACGGTCTGAGAATCATTTGTGACGCAACCGCCGTTCCCGCTTCTTAGCTACGCAAATTACATATGTATCACCGTCGACGCTTCAATGATTAATTATAACACAATCGTCTTACACATAATTCGATCGATTGATTCTCCATTCAAATCTCCAGTCTCGCGACGACGTTTCGTTACTTCGAAATTGCACTCTTTGTTCATGTCCCGCATCGTTCATTCCGAATTTAATATTCGTTTCATCAAAAAAGACAAGAAATTATTTTTTATTTTTAATATTCATGTATTTTATGAAATATTCATTTCTGTTTGACAGTGACGAAAGATATTTTGGGGGGACCGTTTGTTGTATTAAAAATTCTAATACGTACACGTAGTGCAATTCGATTCGATAAAATAATGGATATTAGATTAAACGTTGCACCGAAACGAAAGGTGTATCCATTTCAAAGAAACGAGACGTGGCGATTCGTCACGACGAGTGGTTAGCCACATTATCGAGAATATGCGACGATCGGAAATGGGCTCTCTCGAATCGTTCTCCCCTAATCTTCAATATATCAAAAGTGCATTGTTTTAAATACTCTCCGTACGATAATATGCCTTCGCGTCAATATGTTTATGTGTATACTGTGAGTGTCTGTATATATATATGCATTGCCCGAAAATACGAGTGTGTATGGATCGGTGTGTGATTATGTTACGTTTATTGCAAATTGAGTTAATTATATCGTTAACGCGGTACGTAAAGAGGATATTGTTAAGATGATGATATGTCGTTAAAAGCAGTATATACGTATCACAGTGATGTGATTGAGAATATTATCGGAATCACGTTTCTTTTTTTCATTTTTCTTTTTCTTTCTTTCTTTCATTTCATCGTTTTCCCACCCCTCGAGTCGCGGCTTGTACAACACGAACATATCCTTTCCTAGTCACACTTCGGCACGTTCGCGAGTTTGCCAACGAGCGAGACTGCTAATTTAATACAATTATATATCACGTTTGTCTATCTCGTAATCTCGCTCAACGCTGCCAAATATTATTTAAGTTTTACGCTTACAGTCATTTAAACCTACGTCTCGATCGATTTAACGTCGTAATATTCCTTTAATTTTTGGTCTCGGTCTATCAACTTATGCCTAAATATTGTCTCTGATTAAAAAAAAAAAGAAAAAAAAAATAATAATAAAAATTGAATTACTTTTCAACGTGGTGTAAAGTATATAAGAGATAAGGAAGAGAAGAAAGTAATGAAAAATATATTTATGTATATATCGTCCTATATACTACGACGGGATTAACGGAACCGATGCTAAGCAAAAGGAAATTTTTCCTTATTTTTGTTGATGCGACGAGGGACAGAGAGATTTACCCGCCTCGAGTCGTTACCTCGTCGACCAGTGACAGACGAGACTCTCGTAATACAGAATTGAACAATAAATAGATAATAATTGAGAATCTCGCGTGTTACGGGTAATTATCAACGGTGCGAAACGGAGACTTTTTTTTCAACCTCGACTTTCCGGAAATTCCGATTAGCAACTATCGTGAAGGTAGTTTTTGTTTGTAATCATACGACGATCGTTTTAACATTTTTCTGACCGATCACAATATCAACTTGCATCACGAGTAATATTACATTCGGTATTTTAGTGAACAATCGAGTAATCGTTTATCCAGTAACGTCGACACGATCAACGGGTAAACCTTTGTTGTCCCTCGAGAAAAGTGATACAAAAAAAACGAAAGATAAAGAGCCAAATGCAACTTGGCGTTGATAACTCTCAAGCCAAGTTTTTCAAGTATCTTCTCTTTCTTTCGACTCTCCTAACGCGCCACTCGCGAGCGCTATAAGCTCGTTTGGAAGAACCTCGAATGTAAATTCGTTCGACTAACGACTAACGAGGATCGTGCGGTTGAAAAATTAGCACGCCTCGTGTCTCACTATAGGTATTTACAATTGCAATTTTTGTTTGTTTTCTTTTTCGTTTGTTCAAACTTTTCAATTCAAATATCAGGAACCGAGTTTCCGTATTGTATCAATTCCAACTTGGTTAATTTTCGGTATCGAAACTCGAATCACTAATACGTCTAATATCATCAATTCCTTGGCCCAGGAAGACAGGAGTCGAGCGTTGGACACGACGACCGTGTTCGAGTGCACTGAGAACGAGACTCGTATGTAAGAGCCTCTTTTTCTTCCATTTTTCTTCTTCTTAATTTCCCACCAGCGACGATTGAAGCAATCCCGGGGGAGGCCGCGATACGACGACGACGACGATGACATTTCTCAGATCTTCTCGCGTGTTTCTTTCTCTCCTTCCGTCACTCATCGACTCGACATTCGCCACGTCAAATCCATCCGTTCGCTGATTTTCCAATCCGGACTCGAGACAAAAGAAACGAGATCCGACGCGTTACCTCTATACATTTCGTTCAGTTCCGATTTTCGCAGACTCTTTAGCTGCGCACTGTGATACTTCCGGCGACGGTTTCAGCACGACGTGTTCGCACGCATAATTCACAGCTCGCGTCACCGGATATAAATCGAAAAGAACGAGGACACAAAGGGCGTCACAGAACGAACGATAAACAATGCGAAAATGAAGATCGATGCTCAAAACGGAAATTTCAACGTAATTATCGAAATTCGAAAGTAGTCTGGCCACAGGCGAATCACGATGAAACGTGGAATTTGCATCGTGAACTCGTTTCATTGCGGTGGATTGCGCGATTATTTTTGTCGATAGATCGTGCTTTCCACGTGCAACGAGAAAGTTACCGCGAAAGAATATAAACCAACGAGTCCGAGGATAACAAAAATTGTTGAATCTTTGAAGATAATTGTCGACGTAAGGGCCCCCCAGTGGAATTAGATCGATTTCCACTGTGGCTTGTGGGGACCCCCCCGTTGATGTCAGGGAGGCCCTCGAGGCACCCATAACGCCTTGCTCTGCTCATCATCGACCGCCGATTTAACTTGTGTACAGATGTAAGCAACGTTCACACCAGCAGGTATGACAGCTGAAAAAGTATGTTTCACATTCAACATCGTATATCCATCGTATATTGTTTCTTCTGTAAAACATGTAAACAAACTTGGCTTACCAGAAATGAAGTGTCTGTACTCCGCCTCGAGTTTGAGTGCCTGTTCATACATCTCCTTTGCCGCTTTAGCGCTCACTTTATCACTCGGATATCTCGAGTCCTTGACCTCCTTTATTTGCTTCGTGCTCTTGAACTTGATCAGCAACACGATTGGATAGATCTGATGTCGGTGCAGTCGTTCCAACGAAGCGATCGATATGTCCAATATGCAGTGTGAATTCTTTGCGCAAATATCCTTAACGGCCTGTACGGTTGTACACTCAAAATAGCTTCCTTTTTTTCTATAATCCACGTACAACGAGTCGCGCAAACCTTGATCGAGGGTAGCTTGCGAGCAATGCATCGCCTCGGGCAGACATCGCGTAAATTCTCCAGGGAATTCTTGCAAAAGCTTCGTTGCTACGCACTCGTTGAGCGGACCGAAAATCAAGATTGGCCTGAGCGTTGGATCTGTTTGGGAAACAAACATAAAATAGAAAAAAGGGTTAAAATTGGTCCGAAAATGAGGACAGCTTGGTAAAATGCAGATATGGAAGTATTAACACCATGAACGAAATACTCTAGGAATTCTAGAGATTCAGGAAAGGAACTTACAATCAAGTTTTTCGACTCGCTGATAACTAGCTGGCAAGTTCTCTTCGTTCAAAGTACCACTATCGCTGTACCACCCAAGATTCACGCCGGTGAGATGAGAAAGTTCCTTGCTATCTCTGCTCGAAGAGCGTTGGTGCTTCTTACGACGGAAGAAGCTTCGCCGGGCGCTGGTAGTCGCTCGTCTCCCGGTGTCTGCTTCCAGATCACCCAAAGATCTTCGCAGCAAAAGCTCCTCTTCGATTCTACGTTGGAAGTAAATATTATTAAAAAAATTGTTATTATGAAGATCTTAGATATTGCGCGAGATACTTCTTGGTCAAATCAGTGCTACACCGACAAATTTCTTTACCAGCGTTTCAAGTCTTGGAAATCATAAATATCGTATTAGACGTTCAGCTTAAAAAAAATGAGGCAACTGTTTGCCCTATCCAATTGAATCCTCATGATTCTTGCTCAAGTCTAAATTGAATAAAAAGATAGAAGAAATCGGTACATCGTTTTTTTTTTCTAATCCTACACTGATTTGACAAGAAGCTAAGGGTTCTACTTCGATCCACCGTAATAAACTCATTCACTGACTTGAATTTGCTTGGAATGATACCGCACTGCTGTCTCCTTCCTGACTGATCAACGAGCCAAGCCCGCCAATGCCCGGGCGTACCATTAAACATCGTGTTGTCGACATAAAGAACATCATCCTTATTAAATCTGAGCTGAAGACTATCCCCAACCTCGCCAACTCTGTCGAACATGGCTTTAACATAGAAGCTATCGCCCGGTTTATCCTTGACCTCGTTGTATCTATCGGGCATAAATTGGGCGACAAGAGTAACTTTGTCTGCTGGTCTGGCAAGTTCGAGAGCAGCTTGTTCGGCGGTTGCTTGTCTCAAATCAACGCCATTGTACTCGAGTATTCTATCACCAGATCGCAGACCCGCGTCCTCGGCGAGACAACCAGGTTGAACCGAGTGTACAAATATCCCAACTCCGTTTCCACCTACGAGTGAAATTCCAAGATTCGAGCATTTTCGCGTCTCGATGAAGAGAAAACGAGGATCCATCGTTGGAGGGCTTTTTTGACTTTGTTCCTCCTGTGTAGGACTTCTCATGGTTGCGTTCTGCCTCTGAAGCGTCGTGATCGCCTGATTTATTTGTCCACGAGTTAGCGTACTTCCCGCACCTCGAAGACTGTCCAGCGTTACAGAATTTCTCATGTTCTCGAGAGTCGCGGAATTTCGCAATTCCGGTTTGCGTATGTTTATGTCGAGACTCGTGGAATTACGAATTTCACGCTCACGCTCTTGCGTACCGCGAACTTCCATCGAGGCTGACGAGCGAACTTCTCGCTCGCCTCTCATCACCGTTAATGTCGTACCACTCGGCTGATCGCGTTCTGGCTCCGTGTTATCCAATACTTCAATGGTCGTCTTGCGTGGAGCTTCCGGACTGTTGCAGGGCGTTGGTGAACCGCTTCGACTCCCAGCTTCCTCACCACCGGCTTCTGACGAACTCGAGGAACCTGAACCCTCCAGCTCGTTATACTCTGCGTAGCAAAAATTTCATGTTTCATTTAATTCTCTTAATTTTAATTCCTTTTACCGAAAGAAAGCGTTGATTTTTAGTTGGTTAGTCCTGTGGCTCTATGTCAAAAGATTAGTTGTTAGTGAAGTATGTGTCGTCGCTTATTTGACGATAACCTTGCAGGGATTAATGACAACAAGTACGAGTATTTCTGGCTTGTCACAATGGGGGCTTAGGAAATCCAATGAACCTTTCATTAAATTTGGGATTCCGTTTTTACAAAAAATAGTAAATACTTGAAATTTTTTTGAATTACAAAGAACACTTTGCAAATACCATTTTACATTAGCTCAAAAATAGCTGTTACCTTAACATTTGAGTCGAACAAGCAAGATATTAATACAGTAGGATTTATGATGCAAAAATTAAACAGGAATTCCAAACCCCATTGTGTTATGCTCAATAAAAAAAAATTCGTTAATCTAGTGGTAAAATGGGATTGAAAATACACCAAAAATATACACGCAATTTCCCTCTGCTTTGTCACTCGCAACCACAAAATACTCACTGTCCGGGCTGTACTGGACGAGCATAGTAATGGAATTACCACACTGGCGTAGAACATTCGCAGCCAATTGATAAGTCGCGCTTCTCATGTTGATGCCACAAACCTCGAGCAACTGATCACCGATCTGAAGACCGACCTGTGACGCGAGACTGTGTTCGCTGACGGTCGAGACAAAAACACCACCGCTCTCGAGACACGAGATCTGAATACCCAGTGGTTCGACGGATTTGTCGATGTGTACCCTACGAAGTTCTCCAGGAGCAGGTCTTGGTTGTGTATAACAATAATCGGGCATGCTGGCGCGTTTGTTATTTCCATTTCCTCGGACCGTGCCACCACCGCTACTGCTACCACCGCCGCCGGTACCAGGGCTCAGTACTTCCACGTGAAAGGTCGGCATTGGACTGCCGCGTTCGGACGTTCTCTCGATGCTACCAGTCGACAATTTACCAACGCTGCTCTTCGATGTGACGCTCGGATTCGACGGAATCCGAAATCGCTGGTTCTCTTTTTTTCGTGGAAAGGTGCCACCCTCGTATCCGTGAGTATAAGCCGGTGTCTCATAAGCTACACCGACCGGATGAGCACGAGGTTTGTGATAGTGCAGGTCTACGGATGGTGTGTGCAAATGAGCAAAACCTGGAGGTCCAGGACTGTAGGGTGGCTCGAAACAGAAGGAACGAGCGTCGGGAAGTCCGATGGACTCGCCCGACTGTGCCGAGGGCAGTGAGGGTGGTGACGGATAACGCGAGGGTAGAGAATTCTGTTGGTGCGGATGTGGTTGTGTGTGAGCGTACGGGGGAAACGAGAAATTACCAGCGAGCTGCTGACGTGGTACACCCGAGCCTGATGCACCTGTGACCGCGGATGCCGAGACCCCCATACTATAAAGTTGCGAGTGAGCTCGATTGTGTTGTAACGCCTCGAGCTGCGACTCGTTGCCTGCGGACGCGTACTTCTGTATTCGTCTTTTAGCCTGATGCTCGCTGTCGCGACCGATGTTTCCGGATTTAACGGAAAAATCGATGCTCGTCTCGGAGGGTGCCAGAGCAGAGCCGAGACGTGGATCGTTCGCCTCGAACTCACTCACCGCCTTCTTCTCCATTGGTATTTCCTTAAATTGGACACCAGGAGTGAATGATTTATGACCAAACAGCTGACTGGATTTTGTGAAGTTTAAGGGAGGTGTCTCAACGGCTTTGTACACGGTATGACGATTGCTCACATTTGAGAATGTCGCCAGTGGTATCGGGTTCGAGATTCTGTTGTAGTTGTAGCTCTCGTACTTCGGCGGTTGGTTCAGGAGAACGCTGAGGGGAAGACGTTCCTTCGTTTTTCGCGGATGGAGAATCGTTCCTGTACCATTTTGAATCAGAGGACCGCCACGTGCTTTTGGCCAAGTTCCACCGTTCTTCTCGATCTTCTCTGTACCTCGTCGTTTGCTTCGCTTCAGCACTCCGTTGTTGGGTTTCTTATAACTATCGATCACAGAGTCTAATTCGGCGAGGGCGTCCTGCTCCTGTTTTTTCTTCTCGTCGCGATCCTTGCTGTGCCGGCGACCTCGCATTATGTCCATCTTGCCACGTATATCGTCCCACGCTTTTATTATACCGCTTGGCTTGTCGCTGCTCACGGATTTCGATACTTTGTAAACACTACGGTCCCCAAAATTTGACGCTATGTATCGACGCTCGTAATCGTCCGACGTTGCCTTCAGCATCAATCGTTCTTGTTCCGTTTGCGAACAGCTGTTCACCATCTTTTGCTTTTCACCGGCAAAGCCGGAATCTATCGGCATTGCCTCGGAACTCGCGGAAGCCGGTAGGGCTATTCCCTTCAGGGTCGTAATCGTGAGAACGTCGGCACTGTTGTCGTTCAATATTGACATTGCCTCGTGCGACGAATTCACGGAATCCATTGGTTTGCTATTTATCTGAAAAAAAAAAGAATATATTTGAAATTTGCATATATTAAACAAATATTGGAGATCGATTAAAACAAACAATTTATCACCAAGCTCACATTAAGAACTCTGTCGCCAACAGCCAAATTGCCATCCTTGGCTGCAAGACTGCCAGGAGATATCTTGGCGATGTAAATCCCAAGTTCCAGAGAAATGCCATGCGGAACCGAGCCAACCGGAAGTTGAGTAGTTCGGAGCGAACGTCTCGTCGAGCGTCGCCGTCTAATTGTCAAAGTGGCCGGTCCAGTGTTGCACGATCTGAGGGTCTCCAGGATCATTCTCGTCGACACGGAAGTACAATCGACGTTGTTAACGCGCATAATACAGTCGTTAACGCGCAATTTTCCGTCGATCGCACTGCCCTGACTGACCTGAGCAACGTAAACTCCCGTGTCATTCGGATAATGCGGGTCTTCGCGTCCACCAACGAGAACGAGTCCCAGATCGCGATCTGCTTCCTGGCTAAAACGGCTGATATCGAGATGAATCGCGAGAACGTCCCACTCGGTGACTTCGTTATCATTGTGCGCATGACCATACTGGCTTGTTCTCAACGAGTGATCGCCACACTCAATTTTCTCCTTAAGATCTTTCAGCTCCTTGGAAGCCTCGTTGCGCTGTTTTTTGATGTCATCCGAGTCGCGTAAAGCACCAGCGAGTTCGGAAACCGCGCGGTCGCGCTCTTTTCTCAATCTGTCGCAGAGCGTACGAAGACTCTCGCGCTCAAGAACGATTTGATCGCGCTCGCTGAAGGCCCAGTCACGACGTCGCTTTGAAACTTCAGCCTCTTGTACAGCTTCCTCTAATTCGGCTTGCAGCGTGTCCACCGACTTTCTCAACTTGTCCAGCTCGAGATTGGCCTGATCGAGATTGTCCATTCGTTCTTTCTCGCGTTTGGCGTAATCACGCGTATTCGTCTCACGCTCAGCCTCCTTGCTCGAGTTGTAACGCTCACGATTGTAAGAGTGCAACTCCAGACGATTTTTGTAATCCCTGCTCGAACCCTCCGAGTAATCCCCGAATTTCTGACGCAGTTCGTTGCACTCTTTGAGCGCTTCGTCACGATCGTGCAACGCCGAGGATATTTCACGACGTAGAGTTTCGATCTGGTACGAGAGTGTCTTCTTCTATGGGCAGACGAAAATTTGATAAAAATCGTCGAAATACGGTTATACATCGCAACGATAACGTTATTTTTCATGTATTTATATGAAACAAATTTTTGGGTGATACTTTGTTTTTACCCTATGCCAGTTGTACAAAGGTAAGTGAGTATAAATAGATATAATTAGTACGTCAGGTAGCGTGGGTGTAAGTAGGTGTGAGTAGTACGTTAATTTAACGGACCTCACTTACCTCGTCGACGTGTTGCTTATTCTGACTCTCGAGATGCGTGATTTTCGCAAAAGCCTGAGTCAGATCGTCACCGAGCTTTTCCATTTCCTTGTGAACCGTATCCCGTTCGCCCATTATGAGACTGTACTCTTGCAATGCAGCATTTCTCTCCTCTGTAAGTCTCTTCATGTCCTTACTTGCCTTCATTCGCAATACCATCGCCTGATTGATCTCCTTCACGGCTTCCTCGTGTTGCTGCTGAACTTTGGCCAACGCCTCGCGATACTCATTACGTTCGCGCAACGCTATGTCCCACTGCCTTATCGCTGCTGTGCACTGTTGCTTGAAACCGTTTCTCTCGCGAATCGCTCCGTTTCGCTCCTGAGCCACATCCTCGTATTGCTTCTTCAGCCTCGCTGCTTCCTCCTGGGCGAGCTCCAGCTAATGAAAAGAAATTATTCATCAATTACAATAAAAATCGACAAGAAAGTTCAAAGCTGTTCCTGAATTGTGAAGAAAATATTCTTGCCTTATTTACGGCCGATGAGTGGGACGATATGAGATCGTCGTATCGTTTTCTCAACGAGTCGTATTCGTCCTTAATCGCCTCATACTTTCTCAATGCGGAGAGATAATGTTGGTTCATCGCATCACCATTACCAGTATCAGCAACCAACACCTCCTGATTCTGGCAGCGTAATTCCGAAACTTCCTTCTGCAAAGCTTGTACCTCACGATCGAGACGTTGCTTGTCGTTGACGAGATCCCCGTACTTGCCACGAAGAGCCGAGCTCTCCTGCGAAGTTGCCTCCAGCTGATTCATCGCTGCTATGTGTTGTCCTCTGTAGTACTCCAATTCCTTCATAGTATGCTCACACCTGCGGTAACGACCTTGCCGGTTTAATTATAAAGTAACATGTTTTCACGCTGCGACGACGCCTCATCCGCGAATTCAATTTCTCTATTTTTATATATGAAAAAATAAAAGAGAAAGAAAAAAATCAATAACCCCAGTGTTAAACCCCTCGGACCCCCGGACCTTATAAACAGTTCGAGCGTGCTCTCTGCACGACGCCTGATAACCGATTAGATTGCCACGGGATAAACCGCTGGCTGTGTGCGAGACAAAGTCGGCCAGGCGCGATGATGATCGGAGGAAAAAACGGTCAACGAATATTGTATACGATAGGTACATACATATATGCCGATCTATATAAATATATGTTAACATATTTATATATCGATGCAATGGTTTGTTTGTATAGCCAGTAGAATATTCGTTTGGGCCGAGCATTGAAAATGGGAACAAGAAGTGAATGATTATCATGACGTTATCAAATATCAAATCTATGTATGTATATTAAAAATAGGTGCACTTTCACTTGGAGGATGAAATAAATAAAAATGAAACATAGCGCAACAACAACAAAGAAAAAACAAACGAACCGTCTAATGGTATCGGAGTGCTTATGTCTAAGGAGTTGCAGCTGATGCATCGCTTGATCGCATTGCGCCTGCAATCCATCGTAATCACTACGACACTCGGGACCACCGACCGGGCTGCCAACGCTCCCATATCCTCCACTATCCCTCTCTGCATGCCAGTAACGAATGGTTGTCAAACGGGTATCAAATCCGAATATCAAGAAACAAAAAATAGCAAAAAACACAAGAATAAAGTGAGAGATAACGGTGTCGAGGATAAACGTCGATGACGACGCAATTAACAAATGTCTGGTATAAAGTGTGTGTGTATATGTGTGCATAAGGCAGGCTACGAGGAAAGAAAAACTGAGGGCGGATGAGATAGACTTGGTCCTGCATAGAATCTTACCCATGTTGAGAGCTCCATCTGTAAAAACGAAAAAATATAACAAGCATTAAACAAACTGGGCCTAAGATTTATTTCGTTCCACCTACGCGCTCTATTTTTCACTCTCGGCTAGGTACGCTCGCGTTTTCACCCAGAAAAGAAACTCTTCTGGGGTCACGCATGCAAGCACAGAGAGACGATTCTTGGCTACTCTCTCGTCTATCATAAATTATATGGATAATTAAGAATTTTCAACGTTCATGACTACGGAAAAGCAGGCCGAAATTACTAATGGATTAATCGTGATCGAAGATGGAAGACATCGATCTAAGTGTCAGAAGCGACCAACTTCGAGACAGAGAGCAATTGAAATTGATTTGTAACTCGCTCGCATGGATCACGTGGATGTCCCAATCAATGAACGTCCAAGTTCTAAATACAGATTTTCCCAGTCATAAAAATACTCATCCCCATCTTGACGTTCTCCTTAAATAAATCAAAATTTTATTAAATTTACAGAAAAAAAATAACATTTTTAACAAACATTTTCCTTTTTTATTAGTTTAACGTTATTGGCATATTGAAAATAGCGATCAATGTTAAATCTATGTGCGAAACCTTTCAAATTTATTGGAATCTCGCCTAAAGTGCAGAAAAAATGTGTAATCAATATTTTAACGAAAATGTAAAAATCCAACATAACCTCCAAACTGTTTTCAACACCTCTTTGATGAAAATCGATACAATAATATGAATATGATTTGATTCTCATGGTTTGCTTAACGTTATTACTCTGATCAGATATTATATTAGACTTAGAAATTCAAAGCTGCTTAGAGAAAAGGGATGACCAAGAAGACAGTGGCAATCTCTCGCATACCCACAGGTGTTTCATATTGCCTAGGCGCGTTCAATTAAAAATCTTTGACGGGGTTAAAAGCGTGGAGTCGCCAGTAGATATTACTATAAATACTCGTAAATTCAATTTCAATTGCAATCTAAAATGTGTAAAACATTTCCCATACGTTATTTTTTATCACGATCAACAACGAGCCTATAGCTTTTACTAATTGAGTCGAATTCGCTAATTGAGACATCCATCGCAATCTTTTGTACTACAAAAACATAAAAGAAAAGTGCTCTTACCGCTGCTCCCGGCACTGTCCAACGAAGAGGCACCTGATGCCATCCTCTTCGTCTTCGTCGATCTTTACGATCTTTCACTCTGCCTCTTATTATCTCGGCCCTCGCCGTTCTTTTCTTTACGACACGTATTTCTTCGCAGGCAGTGTACCAACTACGTTTTTCCTGAAAATTAATCGACGCACTGTATATTTCACGCAAGAACGAACGCTTTGTGGTTCAACGAGATGTGCCAGTGGCGATGACATTTTCCATTTGTGACGACGACGACGAGAACGACGACGACGACGACCGAACAACGCGAGACGCTTGTATTGCACCGAAAAGCCTCGTTTTTTTTTTACATGCCCACGAACACTCAGGTGCATCGATCAACGACCAAACGATTCTTCCTTACGAATTAACATCATTTGGATAACACGCTTCTGGCAAAACATGTTTTCCATGCGAAAGTGCAGCGATGCGAATTCAACACACTCACACAACCTTTGAAGAAATGGTGAGATGCTTGGTAGAGGGGGCTACTGCTAATGTTTTCCGAACGGTCGTTAGACGATCAATCTACATGGTTTTTTGATTACTGTGTGTGTGCGTGTGCGTGTCTCTCTCTCTCTTTATCTCTTTCTTGCTCTCTCTTACTGAAGTTGTCGTGTGAATATTAATTATCTATCGGTTTTCATCGGGTACGCTATCGATTGAGCTCAATACCACGGATACTACAGATAAATGACACGAGAACGTGACTCTTCAAGGAGGCTCGATGACAATAATACGTAGCCCGTGAATTTGTCGACGAGATAAGAATTTGGGCCGTATCGAACCAACGAACGAAACTAAACGAAGTATCGGAGAGCGAGAGAGAGAAAGAATACAATCGTGTCTCGTGAAAAACCTTTCTTGGCGATTCTCAACACATACACGCACACACACAACACACACACACCACGGGCATAGAAACTCGACGAGGTTATCACTCGCGCTTGAAGCCAATTCGTGGAAAATATGTCATCGCCCGTGTTGAGAATTGTCCGATCATTGTTATCTGTTGCGACGTATCGCGCAAAACAACAATGGTCGTTCCTCTTTTCTCACCTGCTACACCAACGGGCCTGACAAATAGCCATTTTCATTCGATACTACGGCTCGATTCACCAACCTCTCGGTAATAAACATGCTCCAGCGTGACTCACGCATGCGCAGTGTATATCATACCTAGCTAGTCAATACACGATCTAACGACGTGAAATTTATTCACCAAAGTATCTTGAAAATAAATTGCGACGACGATAATAGACTTATTAAACATATAATTTTCCTTTAAAAGCTTCGCACGCTCGAATTGTTCACGCTACGAATCGAATTATTACCTACAGTTGGAAACTCTGTAGATGGTCGTATGACTTCGTAAGTAGTTTAAAAATCTGGAGAAGAGTTCAACGGCAACAGCACATTTGGGTGTTCTCTGTGGAGTGAATTAATTTTAATTCTAGTTTTCATCAATGTTTACATCGTTCTGTAAGTATTTCTGCGTTTTATTGAAGACAACATTTTCTTTTATACTGTGCGACTCGGGACGAGACGACAGAACTGGGTGCACGATGACAGACGAGAAGAAAAGGAAAACGGAGAGAGCAGTACTCGATCAGTCATGAGAAATCTAGAAGGTTCGTTTTTGTTTTTCAATTTCTCTACAGGTATGTATATATATAGTTACAACGATAATATCGCGGTATTGGTGTCACTAATAGATCGGCCATATTAGCCTCCTCCAGCTTGAGGGGCCAATGTTAAATATAAAATATATAATATGTTTATTCATATATCTATATAATTTGTAGTAGTTCTCTTTCAATATATAATTTAACGCTTATCTCTTTCTCCTCTATTCTCCACCATTCTTTTATAGATACTTCTTCATTTTCTTTGATTTTCAAGGCCAGCGTAGAAATCACACGAGAAAAATTGGTTAAACTTGGCGTTCGAGATTTTTCATTCTTTTTTTGTGGACAACGCAAAGGCGTTTTTTTTTTTGCCAATTGTTCATAATGGCTTCAACTTTGTTATTTCACAAACGTTACTCAGAACCAGAAACAAAAAACGTTTCAGATCTTGGTGCGGTTCGATGCGAATTTATGTCGTCGGATTATTCCACATGGAAATATACGTATACATATATGCAACAAAAATATTTTTGTCAATATGAGATTTTAGCGCCAAAATATAGCTAAAATATATGTTACATATATTTTTCGTATATATTATATATTTTACATATAAAGATACTATATCTTTCGCTATATATACGTAAACATATATTTCACATACCCAACATTTCGTCAGACATACATATTTTGTATCCATGTTGAATATTAGAATGGTCAAGGGGGCTAGGGGAGTGGGAAGATTTAATTCTCAAATTTGTTTATAGCAAACGCATCTCACCGCACGATTATCGAATGTTGGTATTTTCATTTTTCTTTTAAAATATTTACAGAGGGACACGGAGAGTTCTCGACACGTTTTTCCAAGAGGCATCCACTCTTAGACAGGCAGTGGTGATTGTATGGTGTTCTTGATTGCAACAAATTATAATAATTGTAATGTTAACAATGTCGAAGATTAACGCTCTTTAAAAATTGGCTTTACAGCAACAACAAACAGGATTGCGCAACGATGAAGACTCGTGGCACTCGTCGCTATTTCACGTTTTCGTTGGAATTTCTACCAGGAAAATGCCTCGTCTCTTGGTTTTTCGACTGTGAGTTCAACTGTGAGCCGGATGAGAAAACGTGCAGGAAAATGAATGAAAACAAAAGATAGAAACGTTTGGGAATAGCGGAGCAAAAAAAAGAATTATAAACGAATTAAAAAAAAGATGGCTTTCTACGTTAAACTTTGGTATTGTTATGCGGTCGGTGACGACTCGAGCATTATCGTATCTCGTTACACGTCGAAACCTTGCGTGATCGATAATCCTATTTACATAAAACGGTATAAAAATACAACGAAGTTAATGTCATATAATTAATAATAATAATATAGATATATGATGTATGGATATATGCATAGCGCATATATACATGTAGAGTAGTTTGAGGAGTCGAGGGGGGAGCGTAAAGGTGCCAAGGTGAGGACCATGAACTTAAGTGCTAGGAAAACATGAAATTTGGTTTAGCTAGTCCGCGTAGTTTGTCTGATCGAGCGTATCCGGTCGTTTAGCCGGGAGGACAAGGGAACAAGGGCAGGGATTCGATTAGATTTTTCTCCATTATTCAGCGATTGCGGAAGACGCGAGGAAGGAGCGAAGCCATTTGCACGTTCGCACGTTACGAAAACTCATAACAATGGGAAGGGGACATATTGCGTTGAGAGATTGTTGAGCCAACGAAGAATGAACGGATGGGAAACGCGTGGGATGACCGGAAGTCAGGACGCGTCAACCATTCGTCTTGTACAGCGGGCGGGCGGCTTAATATCTCGACATACTTATAAATTAGAGGTCGGCGCGCTAAACGCGTACGTGCGTTTTTTTACATACATTTTCTTTCGTTACGCTCTGAATTTTACATTCTTTCTCGCTTTTCAAATTTCTCGTTGCTTCTAAAACTGGTATGGTGCAGTTTCTCTACGCTCTAAGAGTGACGATGATTTCTTCACGCTCGAAACCACCAGTGACTTATATAAATTTATATATATATATATATATGTCTTAGCGACGTCGGAAAGGAGAAGTGAACATCTCCTCGGTTTTCTGCAACTTTCTATACATTGACTTATTTTTGGAGGGAGGGAAGAAGGGGCGCCGACTTAAACTCTATGTCAATAAATTAATCGATAAATACTTCCGGACAGCGCGATCGGATTTTGCATCCGATTACTTTTTTTACTCTCTCTCTCTTACTCTCGCTATCTCTTTTTTTTGCGTTCATAGTTTCTATCGCATCTTTTGAGACCGAGAACCAAGAGAGGCAATGAATAAATGCTAATAATTGCAACGAGAAACTAACGCGCCGCTTCAAGCGGTATTTTTTCTTTTTTTTTGCTATAACACCGTTTTACTCGTGTGCCTCTCGGCTTTTTTTTTCTCTTTAAATATGCTTTCGCGCTTACACGCTATATATTTAGACCGTTGAAGTCTGCTGATTGTTGTTGTCCATCGGTATGCTCGAGGAGCACTCCTTGAGCATCGCACGAAGTCGAAGAATCTCTTTGGATGCGGCTGCTAAATCGGACTGTAGCTGAAGCTCCTTCTCGCGAAGACGCTTAATGTCACGTTGACACGTCTGAAAATAATTCGGTCCATTAATTCATAATCGTAAGAAAGATTTTAGCGAATAAACTTCTCTCCTTCTCTGGTCGACTCGTGACGATAGTTGAAACATTAGTCGCTGTAAAACTTACCACATTCTGCCTCAACAAGTCAAGCTTGTCGCACTTTAGTCTCGTAACTTCGAGCCTAAGATTTTCCGTCTCGTTGACAGTATCTTTGACGGTGGTGGATCGTGCGGCTTCGTGAGTCTCGGCGGAGCTCATAGATTCGAGCCCCGTATCACTGTCCGGATATACAGCTTGGTCGAGCTCCAGTTCGCTATTGAGAGAACTGTCGTCGCTCTCGGAAACGACTCTCGTCGTCTCGGTCTTCTCGATCCTTCCGTCGTCCCTCTTACGAAGATTCTCGTGCGTCAACCGCTGAAACGGCGAGACCGGAATCGAGCTCTTTTCCGTGACGATCGTAAGATCGTTATTCGTACTTCCGGTACTACAACCGGAAGCTGAAGCAACCATGGTAGATTCGCGTCGATCAACCTCGTCCTGTTGAAGTGTCGCGAGACTACTGTCCTGATTGTCGGTGTTGGACAAACTGCTGTCCTGACTACCGAGACTCGGACTTCCACGATCGGAATCCCTTCTCAGAGTCAAATCCGGCGAACCGAGAGGACTCGACGGTTCGACCGAACGTTTGCCGCTCGTCTTCGAGGTAGATTGTCGATTACTCGGTGGACTCGGTTCGGAAGCTCCTTTTTTCGCTAATTGTTGAGGTACGCTCTCCGTCGAAGCGTTTCTCACTCGAGATATCAACGCTTTCCGCACTGTATCGATAAAACGCGAACCGCTACCTCCACCTCCGGACGCTGAAGCATCCGACGCTGTTGGACTGACCGGACACGTTGAACTCGTTCCGAAACCCACACCTCCGGGTCCGGGTAGGCCACCGCCCAGAAAATCTCCGGTCTTAGACTGCAACTCCTCGGTCAGCGACTCGAGCAAGGCGCAACGCGTTCTTAGCTGAAGGATTAAGAGAATCGTCATATTAATTATCTATAAGATTCATCGTTATAGGTCGCGCATGGATCAAACCTTAGGACATAACTGTAAAAGCGTGCGCAATTTCATAAATTACAATATTCGATAAGCATCGCGTGTCTCATTGTCAGTTTACGGATAGGCGAAGCAAAGGATCAAGGGGAATCGCGACAAGGAGGAATATAACAAATTACCTCGAGTTTCGCAAACTTTTCCGCCTTGTACGCCGCGTTCTCGGCGTTTACGAGCTTAGTCAGTAAAAACTCCTTGAACTCGACACCGCGAAGGAATATAGCGGGCGTGGGTAGGTGTGGGCCGAACCAGGGCACGTCGTCCCTCGCTGTGATGCTCACTTTGTACCTGAAGAGTCATAGAAAAAATATATTACAGTAACTAGGAACTTGAGCCAAAAAAAGAAGAAGGAAAAAAGGAAAACATTAGGTTGACAAATCGAAACGAACACGGTTCGTAACGAGTCGCAAGAATGAAGAGAAAAAAAACATTCCTTCATAGAAAACGAGGAAGGTAAACACCTGCTTCGTTCGACTAACCTGGTGTTGGGTGTGCAAGGTTCGATGACCTGGACGACTATGAAGGCGTGGAGAAAATGGCTGGCTATCATGTCCGGACTGAACGGTGTCGGCTCCTCCTGAAATATAATCGCGACGATGTCGTTGCCGATGTGTCGTTTGCGCTGCAGCTGTTGGGAATCACCGGGACTGTAGGGGAGCAACGAGGCGACGTGAAAGAGAACCTCCCGACCGCGAAAGACCTCGTAGACGGCCGAATCGCCGGTCTGACCGTGCCTCGTGTCCAGACCACCGCGATAACTGCACGCCCATCGGAACAGGAACAACAAAAAACATCAAGAACAGGATGAGACAGAGATCGGTGTGAGAACATGAAAATGGATACAAGAAAGTAACTCTGTCAGTCGCGAAACTTTCGAGAGTACTCCACGTGCAGTAGCTGCATATTTTAAGGAGGTTCGACATATTGCAGCTTCACAAAATGCATTTAAAAATTTTCTCTCGAAAGTACATGTCTTTCTTGATACGTGGTTCAAATTTCATGAAATTCTGAGCAGTGAAAGTATGTTGGATAATTGTTTTAAGTTAGCGTTTGAATTCATTAGAAATTCAATTACAAAAAACGATTCAGACCCGAGAAAAATATATTTGAAGGTAAAAAACGTGGCGAAAGATTTTAACAAAATTTCGAAACGATGTCAAAAAATTCTGAAACAAGATATCGAAAAAACGGCTCGACGCATTGTTTATAACAGTTTAATATACACGCACGACAAAAATTGTCAAAATTGGACGTACGGTTCCTGAGAAAAGGTACATTGAAAATACGCATTTTTCGAAGCAATGTTTTTCGACTTTCAACTGATTCCAACATTTTTCTATTTCGAATATCCTCCAAAACTCTACACAGAATTATCAATAAAGTCTTTCTGAACAAAACTAAAAAAAAAATCGTCGAAAAATGTTGAATAGTTTTGAAGAAATCTCAAGTTGAAGCAAAGAAGATCAGATTCCTTTATTGGATTCATCGAACGAACCAGATTAACTCTTTTTCTCTATCTCTACTGTATAGTTTATTATTATATCATTGGAAAATCATGAGAACTAGCGTTTGAAAAAACCTGGCAAAATCATTTTACAACATTAATTTGGGCACGTGAAATATTCTTAAATCAATTCAACCGATTGTTTAAAATAAAAACTATAAATAAGGTTTAAAAAGAAACCAACCCTTTGTGATCTTTAAGATCGATTCTCTGTCCCAACAGATCAAGAAATTCTTGAAACGCTGGTGTTATCTGTCGATTTCCAAAGAGCTGTTCCTCAGTAATTTGGCCAGCTCGTTGATGTAGGACACCAAACTTGAATCTGGAAACTAGAGCGTGCTCGTCGTATCGGGCTATCAAAGTTCCAGCTCCGGAACAAACGACGGGCATTAAGGTGCTCACGTTCAGCGACTCGTTGATTGCCTGGTTGAACATTAATTACGTAAGAAAAAGCGACGATTAGTAAGAGATGAATTTAAGCGGATGTTGAAGGAGAATGCGAAAGGCACGCGGCCGTGCGAAAATTGAACGACGTCGGAGACACGAGCTTTGACCAAGATCAAGGTGAGAAGACGAAATTTTGCCCCGGGGCCATGGAATTTAATTCTCATAAAAACATTCTATCCGTAACGCAGGAGGGAGAAAGAAAAGGCGGATAAATTTTATACCTTGACCATTTTTGCAGGTGAAGGATTTGGTCCGAGGGTAGCCGCGGGCACGAGTTCGTGATTCGAGCCAGCCCGTAATCGAAGCAGTACACGCCAGTGCTCCTGTCCAGCGACCGTTTCGGCCTTAACCGAGACAAGAACGGGACCGTTTTCACCGTCTCGTCCCACGAGGTTCACGTGCTCCTGCAATCAGACGAATTCAAACATCGTCATTACGTAATACACATACAATATTGGATAAACGTTCCAGAGACTTTAATCATTTGATTATCATAAACAGATTCTTCAATAGCAGAATTTGGCAATTCTTCAAACCAGAAACTGGCAAAGAGTGTTTCCATGTGGAGTTTCATATCGTCGAAGCAATTAAATGATAGAAGAGGAGGAAGGAACGATAACAAAAAGATAGCTGGGTCGATAGAAAAAGCTTCGTACACGAATCTTCGCTAACAAAATGAACGAGACACCCTTCGAACCGGAGAATGTAAGAAGGCTCTCCCCAAAAATTTTTTGTTTCTTCGTTCCGTCTCTTGGCCAAAAAACCATACGAGAGACGAAAGGGGAAAAACGAGAGAAACAAGCAGCAACAGAAAAACGAAAGCTCCAAGGGCGAGCCCTTTTACGATCGAGCTATCCTGCTGGGCAGCTTGGAAAAAGGATCGTTCGCTTGGTATAAGAAAGAATGATTTCTTCGAGCTCCTTTCGCTCCCTTTCTCTCTCTCTCTCGCTCAACCCCATTCGTGTTTATACAATGTTGGCAGCATCATCATTACATCATCGTTAAATCCGTGCGTGGACGAACGTTTTACGCTTTTTTTTTCTCGTCTTCTTTTTTGATACGCGCGTAGGCACGGACTCGCACTAAAGTACCGCAGCGAGAGGGTAGAGGACGACCATAAAGTTCACAGTTGCCCAGAGGTCGAACAGAGAGAGAGAGAGAGAGAGAGAGAGAAAGCTTGGGGCGAGGGATAAAAAACCTTGCGCTGTACGTGGAATCGGAATTGGCTTTTTTTTCATCCGTGGTAACATAAAGTTCGCCATAATTAAAAAGGTCACAGGGGTTAGTCTCGACCGAGTGACATTAGGACGTAGTCGCGACCGAGCCAATTTTATTTATAATAAAGTTCATTTAATGTTGAAATGAAAAAAGAAATGAAAACATGTAAAATAAGCTTGCCTCGGGCGCAGGGTCGAAGTTGCTTATTGGCCTAACGTTGTTTCTCGTTACTCGAGGTACGCGCGTGACGAGCTATTTTTTTCATTTCCTCGGGACGTTTTTTGAGTGATCTTCGAGCAAAAAAAAAGAGAGAGAGAGAGGTAGAAGAAGGAAAGGCATAAAAATTGTTCGTGTTCAACCTCGCGACGCGACTATCGTGCCCCTCTGTATCGCGCGTTGACAATGGCGCACGCACATCGCATGCATGCACGCGCAACGAGGCGCAGAAACTCGTAGCAGGCGTTACCCGTTTGTGTTCGCGAGCGAGAGAGAAAAAGAGAGTGCAAGCCAGAGAAAGAGAGAGAGAATGACGCAACTACGCGCGGCCACTTCCGCAGGCACACATAACAACTGCATCGTATATCGCACCGTGTACCGACAAGATTAACGAAACGCATCGTACCCGGCTGATAATCAAATGTGCAACGCGTTATCTCCTCACGATTAGTGCATAATAAAAACATTTTTTTCTCGTCGCAGCACGACTCGTGTTTCACACGAATTATTATTTTTCAATCAACTCCGAAGATCGTTCCACAGGGAAATCACATTTTAATATCCCTCGGCATTGTTGTTGTCGATATGAGATTTTTTATTCGTTCCGTTCTATTTCCAGATGAAATATTATGTGCGTGCAAATCTATGCACCGAGTGAGTCTCTGTAATAGCGTGTAATATTCCATGAGCGCAAGGAGGGGAGAGGCGGGCTCGAGGCTGAGTAATTGGCAGCTTGGCAAATTGGACGTTCCAGATTTATCGAGGATGCGCGCGTGTGTACTCACCGCAGCCTTTCTATTCTATATTCGTACGATCTATCCTACTTATACACAGGCACCAACTTACCAAAATGCTATTTTGAAGGGTGAGTGTATTTACTTCGTAACGATAACAACGAGTCGAGATCAATGAGAAATTAATAGTTGCAATTTTTCAATTTTTACAGGAAGAGATTTGTATACCAAGATCCACGCACATGATCCGCTTAAACCACCTGGACTATATTTCACGTCTGGAAATCTTCCTCGTTTCATCCTTTTGCATCAATCGTTGTTATTAACGATCGTGATTTAGCGACGCTAATTGACGAGAGTCTCGTGCGACGCTTCTCTCTTTCTCTCTCTCTCTCTTGTTGTCAGTCCTCTGGGCGCGACGAAACTCGAGAGGTTCCCCGATCGATTTTCATCCAACGGCGAATTGGAGCTCTCTCCGCTAGTCACGAAACTCTCGATGATGAACATTATATAGCATGGAGCTAGGTGTACGAATAGTCGGATGATATCGAGCAGCCAAATATCACTATATATTGGTGTATATAACGTTTTGTATACGTATATTTCTATACACGAGAGACTTATGCCATATTCGCAAATTTCTCTCCCTCTCTCACTCCAGCCGAGTACAAGACTCTCTGGCCACGTTCCAATAACACGCTTCGGCGTTAACTACGAACTCTTCTCGTCGTGTTGCGCGAAGAGGCGAGCGTGCAATTACGTACGAGCGCGAAGGGGAAGAGAGCGTGGAGAAAGAATAAAATGACTAAACGAGAGAATGTCGAATTTCATACGGCAATTATGGAAAACTACTCCACTGCACTTTTTGATCGATATACCGGTAATTAAAGTAGAATCAAGATTCCTCAATCTCAAACCTATTTCTTCTTTTTACATTTGTAATGGGCAATTATAAAGTTACTTCGTTTAACGAGGCAAAATCGTACGAATCAGTGATAATTAAGGATCGTAGCCGTAACAGTTTTGCAGCAGGTGTGAAAAATAGAATCTCGTCCGCCGGAAGTCTCGAATAAAAAAAAACAGGACAATATAATAGTCACTCGAGTCGCGCACCTTTTATCTCGCGAGTACTATGTATGGACGCGATTTATTTGACTGCGAGAGACAGAGAGAAAGAGAGAGCTGGCGACCGGCTAATTTTATTTTCCATGAGATATTAGACGAGAGAGGCGTTCGTACGCTTTTTTCCCGTTTTCTTTTTTTTTTTAATTAGTCGGTTTAACGACACGCGATATGATACAATATACGTACACGTGGCATATAGAGCGGATAATATTCATGGACGAAGGTTGGGAGAAAGAACGGATCGTTACAGCTCTCTCACGTGTACTCCTACCTTCCAACCCCTGACTCACTCTCTCTCTTCCTCTAGCGAGCATGAATTATCCACGAAGAGCAAAGTGAGAAAAATAGCCGGGAACGGTATTAAAAAAAAAAAAACGACGAAAAACAAGAGAAAGAACGAACGTGAAGTAGGAAACAAAAATTAGTAGCCAAGGTGAGGTTGGTAAAAGAGCGAAGGTTCCTTTTTTTTCCTCACCCTTGCGAATCCGTCTATGAATATATCCGAGCTCTCGCGCTTCGGATAATCCCAGACTGAAAATGGGAAACGTTTGCGAGTTTGATCTTTTCTTTTAATTAAAATCAAATTAAATAGATAACACTGTTTTATATCGCTATTATTATCGTTATTGTCGTCGATGATTATTCAAAGTTGCATTGCGTATCGAGTTTGTATAAAGAATATTATAAATAAGGAAGAATTATTGTAAAATGATAAGTTAGCGAGAGTTGTATTTAAAATTTAAATTCAATTCGCAATTTCCGAATTAGCAACGTCTTAGTCGAGCACGAGGAATAATTCTCGAATGCGATTTATTAGTTTTCCTCCGGTACACTCGCGGTCCCTTATTCAACACGTGGAAATTTAGGGTGGCCCTTTTCTCACAAAGGTTCTCCCTCGCTCTTCGTTCAACGTTTTCTATTACGCGTTTATTTACGAACGCGAGAGAAAGAGAGAGGCAGAGTGAGTACCGAACGATAAAGTTATCTCGCGGGCGTAGACTCGACGTATATTTATGACGGCGGTGTGTTCACCCCGAGAAACGCTCGAAGGGGTTATCGAAGTGCGTTGCTCGTGATCGTCGCACTTGATACGAAACGCAAAAAAAAACGTTCTAAAAAAGACGGCAAAAAAACGTGAAAAAGAAATAAAGAACCGAGAGGAAAAGATCGAGTTCGAAACGCGAGACGAGGGAGAAAAAAGAACCGCGTTCGGTCCGCGAAGCTCGACCGTGAGTGTACGTGTGTGTCTATTTGTCTGTCTATGCGTTTGTGTGTGAAAGAGAAAGACGAACGGACGGAGGGAAGAAGAAGAAGAAGACAAAAAAGACCCTTGGACTGTCTGTTGGTTTACCGAAAACTCTCACTGACAAACCGCTCTCGACGTTCCGGAAAGATTCCTTTCCTCTGCTCTGGTACGGTACGGCGGAGTAAAATAATAATAATAAAATAAGTACACCCGGGCAGAGAAAGGGAAACCACGAGGCGGGCCTAAGCCACGTAACTCGAGAAATTTCAGAAACGGAAGTTGGCGAGGAAGCCATGAGTATATGAGGAGAGAAAGAGAACCGGAGAATGTGTGTTTAGGTTTATTTTTATTTTTTCATACGGTACGATCGGTGTTTACAAACCTGCCGTAAACTATATATGTATAATTTTACTCAATTGTCAACTCTCTAAATCTGAATTAGTGAAAAATTGACTAATTCAATTAGTGAATGCATGTTCTACTGGTGAAATAGTAATAAACGCATCGTTTCACTGATAGAATAGTAAACCAAATAGTAGATTAGGTTTACTAAAGCAAATTAGTAATACGATTGACTATTAGTTAGTCGACACAGTTTACTAATTCATTAGTGATATTACACGATGACTAATCAATCAGCAATCGACTAATCACACTCTCTAAATCTGAATTAGTGAAAAATTGACTAATTCAATTAGTAAATGCATGTTCTACTGATGAAATAGTAATAAACACACCGTTTTACTGATAGAATAGTAAACAAAATAGTAAATTAGGCTTACTAAAGCAAATTAGTAATTTGATTGATTATTAGTTAGTCGATACAGTTTACTAATTCATTAGTGATATTACACGATGACTAATCAATCAGCAATCGACTAATCACACTCTCTAAATCTGAATTAGTGAAAAATTGACTAATTCAATTAGTAAATGCATGTTCTATTGATGAAATAGTAATAAACGCACCGTTTTACTGATAGAATAGTAAACAAAATAGTAAATTAGGTTTACTAAAGCAAATTAGTAATACGATTGACTATTATTTACTCGATACAGTTTACTAATTCATTAGTGATATTACACGATGACTAATCAATCAGCAATCGACTAATCACACTCTCTAAATCTGAATTAGTGAAAAATTGACTAATTCAATTAGTAAATGCATGTTCTATTGATGAAATAGTAATAAACGCACCGTTTTACTGATAGAATAGTAAACAAAATAGTAAATTAGGTTTACTAAAGCAAATTAGCTATACGATTGACTATTAGTTAGTCGATACAGTTTACTAATTAATTAGTGATATTGCACGATGACTAATCAATCAGCAATCGACTAATCACACTCTCTGAATCTGAATTAGTGAAAAATTGACTAATTCAATTAGTAAATGCATGTTCTACTGGTGAAATAGTAATAAACGCACCGTTTTACTGATAGAATAGTAAACAAAATAGTAAATTAGGTTTACTAAAGCAAATTAGTAATACGATTGACTATTATTTACTCGATACAGTTTACTAATTAATTAGTGATATTACACGATGACTAATAAATTAGTACAGGACTAATCTTGATCGACCAATCACAGGCGCCAGCTCCCGACCCGATACTTCCTTTCTTCTGCCATTGTCATGTCGGAGGCGTCATTTTCTCATGTCAGTGAGTTCATGCGCAGTGCGAAACGGCGAATCTTATTTTATAAAAGTTTTAAGGGGAAAAGCAAAAAGTGTACGAACGTTTCGTTTTCTTGTCGATACGTATGAGATTATTACATATTATTCGCGTGAAGAATTACAATCGACTGGTGCATGAACATATCAGCTGAGCTGACTGCTAATTGTGTATTCAAATGTTACTAATTTGTATAACGATAATTTATGACTAATCGAATTAGTGATTTTTCACTAATCATTAGTGACCCACTTTTCCCTAAATGAATTAGTAAAATATGACTAAAATTTAGTGAAACTTCACTAATTCAGATTTAGAGAGAATAATTGTTAGCTTTAATGACACGATACTTTTATTCTTCTCGAACAAACGCAAACATTTCTATTAATGTAAAATAAACAGTAAGATGGCTGAATATCGTGATGCAGTGTGGCGGATGATTTTGAATGATTCGTCGCAAAATTCGTTTTGTCCGAAAATTATTAATTCACCGATTGTGAGAGACTCGAGTCTATAATGGAGCGTTTCACGTCATATCTTCATCCCTTGTCGATACTAGAAGCTACCGAGACAACATATGCTTCATAGAGACAGTTTAATGAGAGACTAACTTTAACGCGAACCATTTCTTGTGAACATGATGTCCTCAAACTCAAAAAATCACGTCACAGCATATGTAAAGAGAAATAAAAAAAGAGAGAGAATCAGTAGGTTAGATATATATAGACGAGTGTCTGCGTGTGTGAATGGAGAAGAAAAAAAGGCACGAGGGAGTCTCGTCGAGACTAGACTGGTGTGTGTGCCAAGCCCTCGTCACTCTCTCTCTCTCTCTTTTCCTCAAATGTATTTTTCTTTGGCTTCCTCGAGCCAGCCGTTGCGCATCGAAAGAGCTATATCAGCCCGGAAACTTTGTTCACTATCAAGCGACTACTCCACGAGGCACTCTGCAATCATGGGGATGTAATTAATCGAGCGGTTGAGCAAACTAATCGACTCTTCGAGTCGTAAAGTCTTCCCGTATCTAGATTCTTTTTTTATTTATTTGTTCAACATCTCGAAATTCAAGGCACTCGCTTAGCGTCCAAGTGCTGAAAGGGATGGATTCGATACGTTGAAACTGACGAATGATGGTCGATTAAAAACGAAATTTAAAATGTAAGTCTTGAATTTTTTATTCGGAACTTGTTGAACATGACGAAATACGTGGCTATCGTTGCCAAATACTTGTTGAGCTAAATAAAATTTGATGATCCTTGCCAGATTTTGCTTCGCTTCGTTTGGCCCGACCGAATTCAGCATTGTCTCGATCCAAATTCTCGCGGCGATATGTAAACATTGGTTTTGAAACGTTGACCACATTATTTGGCAAGATCGCAGAAAATACTTTGCGTTCCACGAATATTAAATATACGATAATAATATTGAAAATTTTCAAGTTTAAAATTGTCAAACTTTTTTATGTTTCAGATATTTGGAAAAATTATAAACTCTTTCAACCCTTCGGACTGTCGGCACGTTCCCAGCTCATCGAGTTTTCCCATTGAACAAAGGAAAAAAAATACTATAGAAAAAAAAATGGTAACATTGAATCGGAAGAAAAGTGCGTGAGCGAGCACTTCCGTAATCTTTGCCCGTTCCCAAACAGCTCGGGCAACTCCCATCTACAACGAACTTTGGCGAGAACCGAAACAGCCGTTCTGTGAATTTTCCCCTGAAGCAAATTTCCTCAGGAACGAATGAAAAGAATCGCCAAGTAAGAAGAGGAAGTACGAATGAAGAAAATAAAAGTATAAAAGGAAGGATACAAAGCATATAGATAAAATGAAGAGCGCCGGAGGAAACGGGACGACACGCATGTCCGGACGGATCGAAGGACGGAGGAAGCGGAAGGAGAACGAGGAATGAAAATCGTTTTTGCCGCTGATCTCGTCTCGTCTCTTTTGTGAGGGTAGAGAACAAGCCGGCGAAGCATCTCCTTTGCTCTTGCGGTCGAGCGTAAAAGACGAAACGAGAATGAGAGAAGTTGGCTGAGAACACAGGAAGATCGGTATGAGAGACGAGTGTACCAAGTTTAAAGAAGACGAAGAATAAGGGACAAAGCGAACGAGAGGGACAACGTCGTCTCGTTCCAAAAGAGCCCAAGACACAAGAGACAGAAAGAGATGGATAGACAACATTGTAAGGAAAGAAGCATAAGGTCTGCTCCGAGCGGACGTTGCCGTATGGAAAGCCAACTTGAGCCTACCGTAAAAGAGAGAAACGACCACTATGAGAACGTTCCCACTCCCACGCCCGAAGTGCTCTTTTCCTGCGTTGTATATAACCAATCTTGTCGTACACCTCTTTCTCTCTCGTTCTCTTCCTCGCTCCCACCTCGAGGACGAGAAGCGAGAAAAGTGTACTGGCTCGTACATAAACCGTATTAATATGGAATACGCGCGAGGTAATTCTTTCCATTTTACCCTCGACGGCAAAATCTCATTCCTTGTTCTTTGTTCCAGACTAGTGGCGCCCTCGGTGCGTTAACCAACCGCCGCGAGGTTCGAGGTTGAGCGTGGGGCATTTGATGCGCGGGGATAAAGAGACGGACGAGGTACACGATTCCTCGACTATTATTATTTTACGATTGCACCGTGGATCGAGAACGAGCGAGGAGAATAACTGTAAAATCGTTGCGTTGCGTATAATCAAGTTTGCATCAACAACGTGTGGGCCCCACCATACGTCGTCATGCTCGGGCCACGTACGAGCAGAGATTCGAGCCAAGCCCACGCGACGATCGGCGCTCGGTCAAGTAGTCACGAAATCACAATGCTGTTTTGAATACGCATTTCTCGATGTAACGCGTGAGCGTGGCTCCCGAATATGAAAGAATGCTGACGGGCGAAGAGCGAACTAGGAGGAGGGAGAATCCAAGTTTTCTCGTGCTTCCAGACGTGCTTACCACGAGATATCGAAAGATCCGGATTAAGCAACGTATATTGGACAAATATTGGCGGATGCGAACGGTCAATATGGGCGTAGACCACTCGGATGTATCGATGCTTGGTTCTAGGACAAGCTTGATACGGATCGGAGCGACTATTTGCACTTTATTACGGTACGGTGCCCAACCGCTCGTTCTCCCTATCTTCCATATACCGAGATAACGATTTTACCGATGATCCGAGGGTGAGGTTTTTTCGACAATTTTCCTACAGCTGCCGGATCGATGTCGGTTAATGGATTTTGATCCTGCATTAATGCAATTTAAAACCTCCACGACCGTCTGAAATTTGGAAACGATACGACACGAAGAAGGTTTTTTCGATAACGATTAAAGGAGCAGAAGGTATAGCTTACCCTTCCAACGAAAAAACGACGATAACACTTGGCGGTGTCATCTTGATCGATGCGAGGCTGCCACGCTGGCTGCGCCGGAAGTAACGCTCTGCCAGCGGAGTCGAGGGTGTGCCGATGATCGGTACCGTCTACCCAATATCCCGGTGGTGTCACCACCATCGGTGGCTGTTGTTGATGCCCCGGTGAGCCGCCATTGCCAACAGCGCCGTTCGAACCGGTACAGGAAGCTGCCTGTTGAAGGGCTGCTTCCATGAGGGCACGACCGAGGGGTGCATCGCCCACGGGCGACGGTGACGGACTCGGTGTAAGAGTCTGCGAGCCTGGACTCGATGCCTGCTGTTGGTGTTGTTGCTGTTGCTGTTGCTGCTGTTGTTGTCTCTCGTCCCGCGAGGTCTGCAAATTTAACGAAAAACAACCTATTAGATTTCCCTCGGCAAAAAAAAAAACGTTTACCACTAATTTATTGGATCAAAGACCCTTATTATAAATTATTGCGTTATATCCCTGCAAACGGTTGTCGATGATTTTGCGTCCAGAGCGAGAGCCTCGGGTCAGGCTCTTGCCAGGATGCAGGTGCGAGTTAACCACGTTTAGTATGGATTTTAGGGGTTGTTATGCGACGGTAGATCCCGCGGGGTAGCCAGCGGGCCGAAAGTAGCGCATTAACAATAATAGCCCGCGTGGGTACACGTGAGGGACATATGGCGTTTCGGTAGCAGGTGGCGCGTACCAACTCGCTGCTAACGTTACATATATATACATATTGTGTGTATATACATAACTATAATGGCGGTTGGAAATATAACATCGCCGACTGTAATTATTATACGCGTAATCAAAGATGTATCGGTGCGTTGGACCGATATCGGCAAATCTCTGTGTACAAACGCTTCGACGAGATCCCCCTAGCGGAATAGTTTTGTACCATCGACCGTTTCGCGTTCTCTCGCGGTTCTAACGTTCGACTACGTCCTCTACATTTAGACGCGAAGCACCAATTTATTTGCTCTCGTTTTCAACGTTTGCCTACAAATCTCTCGTTCTCCGTGTCCTCTTCATGGCTAAAAATAATGCACCGGAGAGGGAGAGAGAGATGGAGAAAGGGACACGAATGATCGAACCGATGGAAGCGAACGAGTTTTACGACTTGAGTTTTTCTTTTCATCTTTTTTTTTTTTGCTCATTTAGTTTTAACTTCTCCAGCTGGTTGTCTCTCGTTCACGAGGTTGAAAAGCAATTTTCGTATAAAGTTGCGAGAGCGATAAATTATTTTTTATAAACGAGCGCGATCGTCGAACCGGAACGAATAGGAAAAGAGCGCGTGTGATTCGTAATTTATCTAGAAAAAAAAAGTCGTCAGCAGCTTTTAATCACGTTCCATCTTGGTTCGAATAAAATTAATCCCAGGCGAGTTCCTAACGATTTTCACAATTAACGTCAAAGAAAGGAAAAAACTCCCCGTTCGAAGATATAATAGCGCATGCGCTAGAAATATTTCAAACCACGATGCGTTTTTCGGCGGTTGCCACGAAGAAACGAAGAGCCCGAGGCGAACGCTTCCTGAAACTTTGCAGCAACCGAGCGCATACAGGCGGTGCGGCCCGTCCCGTCAAGTTATATTTGGCAGTGCGAGAAACCGCTGCCACGATGAGATGGAACGTCTTTCACCATCTTTCCTTGATACTCTATTTTTTGTTATCTCTTCCATCGTCGTTTTTTTTCTTCCTTTTTTTTTTGACTTTTTCCTTCTCTACGCGCTGTTCATTTTCACTCCGAGGCCTCGCTACCAAGTCGCACACGGGTTTTTCGTGTCTCGTGCCCAGCCTCCTCTCTAATTTAGAAGCACTTAAATTAGTGAATGGTCGGAGAATTTTAGAGAGACGCGAACTTCTCTACGAGTTTCTTTTTCGGGGATTTTCTCGAGGAGCGCATCGTTCGCTTATCTTCGACCTCTCTCTCTCTCTCTCTTTCTAGCACGGGACAAAAGTGTGGGAGGTGCACTTTTCTCGAGCCCGGTGGAAATTTTAAATTATCGAGCCCGCATCGTCGGTAATTCGAGAGAGAACCCTTCGCCCTTTTCAAACGTCATCCTCGCTAAATTCTCGAGACCTCGTTTCTATCTTTTATTTTTCATTTTTATTCTTTCTTTTTCTTGTGTTTGCCTTCGCTCAAGGTACAACGCAAATATTTCTTTCCGTCGCATCGGTATGCTGCTACCTTTACATTCGTTTCTGTCTAGCTACCTCGCTTCTTCGTTGAGGAAAATATAGGTACGTACTGCGTTGTAGGGAAAATTGTGCGACCTTGGGCCAGAGTTTTTTGTCCGTATTGAAGAGACCCGAGGCTTCGTCCTGCGCGACCTACCCGACCTTTTTTTTTTGCGACACGCGTGATACGAGACGGGGAGATGTATAGCGCGATTCAAATTTCATTTTTGATCGAAAATTCGTCGTAACGATGGAAAATGTAAATTTTCCCATTGTTACGAAAAAAAAAAAATTGTGAGAAAATTGATTCGTTATCGATTTGGATCGTCTGACAAAAATCGATTGATTATCGCTCGAAAATCAAACGAATTGGGACATTTGTTTAAACAAGGATAAAAGAATTTTCGTAAAAGACAGGAGGAAGAAAAGAAAAGTCGATGGAACATTTATCGACCTCGTTACGGAGAAAATTGGTCGATTTTGAAGAGTCCTCTAGACGCGAGTCGCTGATATTCCCCGGTCATATCCGCGGGTCGAGGGACGACAGCGGCGACACTTTAATCGCAACACAAATATTTAAACACTTGAGCTCCGGGGCACGAGATCCACTCCGTTGGAAAATACGAGCTTCTCTCTCTCTCTCTCTCTCTCTCTCTCTCTCTCTCTCTCTCTCTCTCTCTCTCTCTCTCTCTCTCTCTCTAGCTACGGCAAAACGAGAGAACGTTTCAGGTGGCAAAAGACGCTATTGCTGCTTGGAAACACGAAAAAGTCGAATGCAAAAGACAGAGAGAGAGAGAGAGAGGGAAACGAGCACTTTGCGTCTCTCGTTCTCGCATCACCATGCGCAAGAAAGCTATGAGACTTTTGCAAAGCCTTTTTTAAATTCTTGATAGGAATGAAGGAAAACCCACGGGCGGTTTATCGGCGGGAAGAAAAATATTGTAAAAGTGGGTGGAGTGGATTTCAATAATATTAATAATAATATTTAATAACAATAGTAATAATATATCATGATCTAATATAATATAATATAATATAATATAACATAATATATTATAACATAATATATTATAATATATTATGATATAGTAAAATATAATATAATATAATATAACATAATATATTATAATATTTTATGATATAGTAAAATATAATATAATATATTATAATAATATAATATAATATATTATAATAATATAATATTATATAATAATATTATGATATATTATGTATAGTATAATAATATTATTATTATACTATAATAATAATAATAATAATAATAATAATATTGAATTTGAACGTAAACGATTCGGAGATGAAGCGGAATTAATTCGACTGGACGAACCTAGGTACGCGACGAAACGCTATGACGACGTTACAAGTCAAACGCAACGTATTATAAATAGAATCGCTTCACAATAGACCTCGCGGCAATTTTCCAGGAACGATAATGCAATAATAACTTTTTCTTTTTCACCTTTTCTCCGTTAATTATTCTTGCCTATGCGAATGTACGTTTATGGCTCGGTTATATGAACCAACCTTTTCAGACAAATAAACAATCTCGTGGAATAAGAAACAACAACTCTCTCTCTCTCTCTCTCTCTTTCTCTCTCACGAGAAAATTTGGATTTATTTTTAATGTTTCTCAGCACGACAACACTAGCTAGCAAATATTGTGAAACAACGACTAATATTAACAGAATTCAACTTCTTGGACGACCGGATGCGAGAGAGTGGCCCGAGGCCAAAGTTTTCTCTCGTTCTACAACGAACAACGACTCGAGACGAAAAATGAGAAACTATAGTAACACAGCCGAGAAGACGGAAGGAGCAGGAGGAAGTCGAATGAAAAATGATTCGATGAACACGTTTTCGAGATAATTGAGATTAAAATCGTGTTTTGTGGAAACGCTGAGTGTTCGCTGACGTTATAATTATTCCAACGTTTATATTTTGTCGCAAATTGTTGAAGGCATTAGTAAAGCTTGATTGTATTTTCTAGGCAAAGCGCGATACAAAGAGACGTCCGGGTGCGCAATAGAGGCGTCGCGCTGGCTCCTCCACTCGATAAATATAAACAAATATAACTATATATACGTCGAGGCACCTCTGAGAACAGGGAGCGATTCATTTTCGTCGCACAGACGCGTATATATATAAGTCTCTTGGCGCTTTCGGATAAATATTTAAACGCTTCTCTTCGCCTCTCTAAATTCTTCTCGCATTTTGCATCTCATTATTAATGACCAGATGCCACTCGAGAGAGAGAGAGAGAGAGAGAGAGAGAGTTTCGTGCATTCGACTATTTCGAGTTGAAACGAACGTTGTGTTTCTCGATTCGCCAATTACAAACGGGTAAGAATAATTTTACAAGTTTTATTATCATTGATAAGATCAATTTGTAATTTTTTGAAAAATATTTTTTGTAGCGATTGGTCATCGACGTTGGAGAAGGAACGAGCGCCGGGTTTGAATGTCTGGTGTACAGCAGCCCGTTTATTTCTCCGTTTGGCTCGACGATATCGCGGGAATAAGCTGCGAGGGAGATTGCGAGATTCTCGATGGCCTATCTCGATCTTCCATGTCTCTACCTCCCTCTCTCTCTCTCTCTCTCTCTCTTTCTCTAACCAAGGTTTTCCTTCTCCTTTTCATGGTACTTATTCGTTGTATACGCTCGAGGATGGTACGAGGGGGCTCAGAAAATGGGAGGGAGGGAGAGACGGAGAGAGAAAAGAGGAGAGCCAGCAGAGAGAAACCGAGCGTAAGAGAGTGCCCCGGAGCGGAGAACTCTGTGCACGAAGTGACTCATCGAATGGTAGGCTCTTGTGTGGGCGTAGGAAACGACTACGACGACAACGACGACGACGAAGAAGACGACGACGAAGACGATCGGACGTGCGAGAGAAGATCCGCCGACTTTCCTTCTTTTCCCTCTCGCTCTTCCCATCTCTCTCGTTTCATACGACAGCCTCGTTCCAGCGTACCAAAGTTTAATACAAACTTTACATTTTTTACATACCATTCATTATTCCTTCAAACAAATATTCCTTCAAATGAATTAATTTTATTTAAATTGAAATTCAATTTTTATTTAATTCAATTCAATTAATTAGTTTCTTTTAAATTGATATAACAATCGCTCGAAAACTTTATGAAGGAAAATTTCTAAATTTTCCAATTAATTGATCGGATAAAAACTAGATATAAATTAAAGATTCGCACAGAAAAAGAAAAATTAACTGTTAATAAAATGCAATTATTGTTATTATTATAATAACTATTTTCTAAGTTTAGTTGGACTTTGAATTCATCGCTCATCGAATTCCCCCAAAATCACGAGATTTTCAAAGACGCATAAATATGCTTAGTGTCTCTCGGATTGATAAATTAGTCTCAGGTATAACTAAAATAAGCCAAGGGAGAAGAGAGTAGGAAACGGTCGAGAGGCAAAGTTTTCGATGCTCGTACTACGAGAATTATATAGAAAACGAGGAGAGGAATGGAAGGGCGAGGTTCCCCCCGTAGCGCCGGAAGGCTGGCAGTCGTGTTACGGGGGACAGGAAGAGAGCGAGGTAGCTTCGCACACCTCGTTTTCAGTGTCAGTCGGGCTTATCTCTCTTCCCCCTTCTGTCCTTCTCAAATTTCAGGATACACGCGAGAGGCGTAGGTAGACAGGGACGCGACGAGCCTTCGGTTAGCTTCCAAACGGGGGAGGAGACGACGTTTCTCCTCGAGTACGTTGAATTTCAGGTAGTACCGAGAGCCCGATTTTGGCGAGGTAAACAATTTTTACCTCGGTAGAGAAGTTTGCTTCAGGAACGAGACAAAGATATTTATTTCAAAGGGCAACGTTACAGGTATATCCTTTATCGTCCTATAGATCGTTGATATTAAATACGTCCCGCCTGGTTGGTATTGGTCCAGACGAAAAAGGAAAAAAGAAAGCGAAATAATCTATATATACGTTCATAGGTCTGTCACAATTGAATTTAATAATCCTGGTCGTTCGCGAAGCCCGAGAGGAAATTGGCAAGAGAAGAAGAAAAGAGTAAAAAAGAAATATACGAAGCCGACACGTACAGTGGAGCAGAATTAAACAAAAACGAGGAAAAAAGAAAACGGACGGCCGGCTGGCTCTTTCTCCCACCCTCTTGCCAACTTTATCGTCAACCACCTGAATTCAATAATCCCGGTACGAGCAGCTCATCCGAGAATGCCAGAGGGAAAATCCCCGCGAGGCAAAAAAAAAGAGAGAGAGAGAGAGAGTCTCAAACGGAAAGAGGAGAACGAGGAAATGAGAGAAAAAAGGAGAGAGGGAGAAAGCTGGGAGAAAGGGAGAGGAAGAAACATTCATTTTTTTTATTTTTAATTTCTTTTTTTTTTACCTTTCCTCTCGTGAAACGAGACTCGGGCTAAAGTCCCGGCAGTCTGCCTGGACGATGAGATTTCGCGATGAATGCGTCCCGTGTGGTGCGTGCGAAGGCTCCTCGTTCGGCTTTGTGCGCGGACCGAGAGGAAACGATGGTGAGGAGGGGAGGAGGGGGTTTTTTTAGTAGGATTCGTGACGTTAAGGGAGTGGGAAATGCGCACGTATCGTGCGCGCGTGTGCGTGGAAAATGGGAAATGGGAAATCGGGGTGAACGAGCGATATGCGAGCGAGAGGAATGAAACACGCAGGCACGCGCGTGCGCTAACATCGGACGGAAAGAGAAACGCGGGAGTAAGTGGATTCGAGAGGTTGCGGGTTGGACGGGTCGCGCTTACCATTCGCCAACTTTTTTTTTTTTTTTAATGCATAGAAATATAATTCTTGTATTCCGATAATAAATTTTGCATTTATAAAAAAAATAAACAAAATGGAAAATCAATGTTTCGCGTATTTTCGACGCAAATTTAAAAAATTGAATAAATATTTATCAAACTCGGGTCCACGAAGGACCAGGGATTGAAAAATGAATGAAATTATTAATATTTGAGTTTATAAAAAAAATCTAAAATGAAAAATCAATCTTTCGCGTATTTTAGACGCAGATTAAAAAAATTAAATAAATATTTATGAAACTTGAGTCCATGAGTTGCCAGAAATTGGAAAATGAAAGAAATTAATATTTGTGTTTATAAAAAAAAATCTAAAATGAAAAATCAATCTTTCACGTATTTTAGGCGCAAATAAAAAAAACGCAAAAGAAATATTTATCAAACCCGAGTCCATGAGTGGCCAGGAATTGGAAAAGTAGAAGGCATTATTAATATTAATAAATTAAAAAAAAATAAATCCAAAAGATATTTATCGAATCCATGAGCGATCCGGATTTCCCTCAACTTTTCCCAAGGACGTAATAAAGGAGACACTTTCGAATAAGAAAACGACTAGACACGGAAGATTCGCAAAGAAAAAGTTGTTGTCGGAGTGCAAGAGGTATAATAGGGTAGGAGATACGAAAAAGGGACGGAGGAGGAAGAGAAGAAGGAAAAGAGGTAAACGAGACTGAAGCCGAGCTCCGCGTATTAATAACGCAAGTGGCGCGAGGGAGGGTTGAAGGGCTGTGTAGTGAGAGAAAAGGAGAGACTCGTGCCTGAACCATAGACGAATGACGAGAAAGATGCTAATGCTTGCAAAGAGTTTCGAGAGAAAGAGAGACAGGAAACGAAAGGGTACATACAGACGAGACGAGTCGAGACGAGACGAGACAGAGAGGAGAAGAGAGGAAACAGAGAGGAGACGAGACGAAACAAAGATGAGAAGGGAGGAAGAACGAAGGGATTCTTTTTAACCCTTGGCAAACCCTTCGTAGGGTGAGGAGTAGCGTGAGCGCGTACGACGAGAGATCGTACGTCAGGGCCTTTCCAGCAGTATTATGTTCGCTCGACCCCCCCCCCCCCCCCCCTCCCCCCTCTCAGCAAACGAATAACGTATACACCGCGCCCTTCGCTTCTTCATCTTCGCAAATCTCGAAGAAAACTTCTTCCGACGGATAAACTTACGTATACATACGCCTGGCAAAAAAAAATCTAGTTCTTTTTTTCTCCGATAGATGGAGATAGCTACGTGTATTAAAAACTCGTTTAATTTCTGGCTGATTTGTACGTACACGATTTTGTTTTTATTTAGAAAATGAAAATGGGGAGTTATTAATGTTAGTTTGCGTTTGTAAACAAAAAATCAATGTTTATTTATTTTGAGATCAAATTGAAAAAAAAAGAAAATAGATATTTGTCGCACTCGAGTTCATGAGTAATAAAAAAATTCAACATGAAATATCAATCTTTTACGTATCTTGGACACAAATTAAAGTAAAAAGGAAACTTTTTCCCACGGATAAACTTAAAGATATACACCAGGCAAAAAAAAAATCTAGTTCCTTTTTTCTCCGATAGATGGAGATAGCTACGTGCATTAGAAACTCGATTAATCTCCAGCCGATCTAGACACGGTTTTTTTTCTTTTATTTAAAAAATGGGGAAGCGAATTACGAATAATTAGTTGAAAATCTACACGATTATTTTCCCTGGTCGCTAATCGACGAGCCATTGACCACAGGGGAAGATCGGAGAAGAGTAGAAAGAAAAAAAGAACGTCTCGTTCCGGTTCGAGCCATTGATGAATGAATGCGACCGTGCAAAAAAAATGGAGTTATAGGAGTTGCGATGAGATGAGAAGGAGAGAGAGAGAGAGAGAGAAATGCAATGCTAACGGGTCACTCTCGACGGCATTTAGTTACGCCGTAATGCTCTCCACCCGTTATTACGATTACCTTCTCCCCCTCCCCTTCCCCTCTTTCTTCTCATGATCGCAGCACCGTTGAATTCTCCACGGAGTCGCGAGTTTGCTCGCACACAGTTATTGCCGCTACTACTTTCACGCTCCAACGACGTCGGCAGAGAGACAAGACTCGCATGAAAATTTCGTCGCCCATCGAGAAAGTGGGAAATATTTGGCAAATATTGAATCATTTTTTTTTCGAACTATTATTCAATTATTAGTTAACGTTTGAAAAGCGAGAATAAAATTAAGGCCGCGACTAAACTAACCGTTTTATGTGTTTTGTTTTAAATTCGAGGAATTTCATTCGCGAGATTGAAAACGATAAAAATGGAATTTAATAAAAATGTTTATTCCAGGAGGAAGCAAAATAATGTAAATATAAAAAAAAAAGTGTAAAGATAATCCCTTTACACAAGAGTTTCTTCGCGCACCGACAGTCGTCTTGCTCCAGGACACACGCGTTCGTTAATTGCCAACAAACCGCTTCGTATTTTCATTTAATCGTCTAAGATAAGCTTTCGGACTACGTGATATATGAATACGATTTATATACATAAAAAAATATTCATCAAAAAGAAGTGAGGTGGTGGACACAGTGGTAGCGTTCGCGACTCGCATCCAGTAGATCGGGGTTCGAATCCCAGTGGCAGCAACGAAAAAATTTTTTTTTTTTAATAAAAAAAAAACTATAAACGATAAGAGAAAATATTGCGCGAGAACGACGAAAAATGGTTTTTCGGAGAGCGAGTGTCCGTACGAGACGGTCCCGAGATGGCGAAAAAAAGAAGAGAAGATGATAAAGGAAAAAACGACGCGACAATGAGGAGAAAGAAAAAGCAGGAGAGACAATGAGCGAAGGTAGGGGAAGAGCAGCCCCATGGGGTGTCGCTGACTCTCGTGGAAATGAATAATTCAACACCGGGCATTGTTTGACGCGCCCATGTACCACGGCAGTCCGTATACGTCGAAGGTGTGCCGAGAATGAAATTGACGGGTGATAGAGGGACGTACGGTTCCCGGACGTTGTTAGTTCTCCTTCTCTCTCCCCGGCGCGAATATCTGTGTTTTCTCCTCACGGGCATAATAATATCGATACTTATTACCGATCGGACGTTTCCCGTCGCGCCGTTTACAAAAAAAACAAAAAACTTGGTGGAATAAAAAAGTTGATTAAAACGAACGAGATTATTGAAATTTTGTGCAATAGTTTTTTACTTATTATCTCGACTTGATTGATAAAAACATGAATTATGAAATGAATTAAATGATCGATCGGGTTGGTGTCGCAATCAAAGCCGATCGATTAATTACGAGAGCCCTCGGCGTACGCGCCTTTCGTGCCCACTGCCAAATTCGGAAGTCAGCCATGATAACGCGCGTGTCCATAATCTTTAATAAGGGGGTCATGGAAAGGAGTTTACGAGTGCATGAAATTTCGAAACAGCTGACAAAAAAGTCATCGGCACGTTCACTTTTGCATTATTTATGTTTACCAGCGACAAGGTTAGAGGATATCTCTCTCTCATACGCGTGTTCCGGCATTTCTACTTAGGTCGCCCGATAAGCCCAACGTTTTTTTTTCTTTACTTTCTTTTTTTCTACTTCGGACCACGAGGCAAATTTAATTTACAAACTATCATTTTTTTCCTTCTTGTCATTTTTTTATTAACTCTTGCCGATCGATGAAAACTAATTATATATATTTTCTGTTTAATTATGTTTTCGAGCAATGTCTACATTTTGTTTAGCGTCAGTGAATAATTATGATCTGTTATTTTAAATAACAATTAATAATTGTGCGGTTCGTCGTTTCTATATAAATAAAAGTAGGCTTCCAATGGTAACTTATTCTTTGGTTTTCGTTACCATGACATAGCGTAGTTTATTCAAAGCGTATCCATAGGTCTAAAGGCTTGAACCTTTTTAGTCTTTTCACTACTAAATTTCTATTGAGTAAGTTTGTCGCCAACTCATTAGGATGGATTTCGAATCTCCTCTCGCAATTTTCACTAAATCGTTTGATCACTTCTTCCCCTGTCTCTATCTGGAGATCTTGGTGGATTGCCCTATTTGTCACATACCATGGGGCGTCTAAGATGATTCTGAGTATTTTGGACTGGAATCTTCAGATTATTTTCATCCAATGATACCTTATGCTTTGGTGATCGTTAGCATGACATAGCGTAGTTTATTCAAAGCGTATCCATAGGTCTAAAGGCTTGAACCTTTTTGGTCTTTTCACTACTAAATTTCTATTGAGTAAGTTTGTCGCCAATTCATTAGGATGGATTTCGAATCTCCTCTCGCAATTTTCACTAAATCGTTTGATCACTTCTTTCCCTGTCTCTATCTGGAGGTCTTGGTGGATTGCCCTATTTGTCACATACCATGGGGCGTCTAGGATGATTCTGAGTATTTTGGACTGGAATCTTCAGATTATTTTCATCCAATAATACCTTATTCTTTGGTTTTCGTTAGCATGACATAGCGTAGTTTATTCAAAGCGTATCCATAGGTCTAAAGGCTTGAACCTTTTTGGTCTTTTCACTACTAAATTTCTATTGAGTAAGTTTGTCGCCAATTCATTAGGATGGATTTCGAATCTCCTCTCGCAATTTTCACTAAATCGTTTGATCACTTCTTTCACCGTCTCTATCTGGAGATCTTGGTGGACGTCTAGGATGATTCTGAGTGTCTTAGACTGGAATCTTTGGATTATTTCCAGATTGAAGTTACAAGTAGTTCCCCACAGTTGTATTGCATAGGTCCACAGTAGCCTCAGGTTGACCTATTTCTACGTGAATGAGAAAGCTTCTGTTAATCTGGTATCAGACGCTTCACTCCGACTGAAACATGCTCGAGTGAAAGATGTCGAATGCCGAAATCCGACTTCGTTAGATCTTTTCACTAATGAATTCATTCTTCACTTTTGATTAATTTTGTCTTCAGACGATTCATTTCGACCGAAAGCTGTCGAATGAAAGGCATAAATGAACGAAAAAGCAGCTTAACGACGACCTCGTTCATTGCTAAGACGAGTTGAAACTCGACGTATTCTCTTTCTCAATTTGCTTTGTATCGTGAATGTTTGCTCCAAGTACCTATAGGACAGCTCATGTTTATATGTGTCTTTGGGATAAAAGGCGGAAGAAGGAGGAAAGGAGAAAACGAAGGCCGAAGTGGATTGCCTAATCTAGTCTCTATGGGTGGGATGTCTTTCCGCAATTCAATTACTCCGAGCGTATAAACACACACAGAGACGTATATATAGCATAGCTAACTCGGTTTGATTCTTGACACACAAAGTCACGTGGCTGTATTATTCTTTTCTTCACTCCTCTGTGTTATTTTTGTTTATCTTTACATCCGACAGTTTCGTGGGATCCAAAAAAAGAATCGAGGTCAGGGCCGATAGTGATAATAATAATAATAATGATAATTGTAATCGAGATGTGTTTGTTCCAATGGCGACAGTTTTTTTTATTTTTGACTCATTTTTTCACAACTTTCCCGAAGTGTGAAAGACCTCGTCGTCGTTATATTTAAAAAAAAAGCAATGTTTATCGTCGCGCCTATCAGCCGGTCGTTATCACCCTCGAATTATCACAGCCGACTCGCTCTTATCGAATCGAGATTCGAATCTTTGAAAAAAAAGTGATGTTTGCGTTTCGACAATTGTAAGTACGCTCGGCTCGTTTCTTTTTTAGTCCATTGGTGAAATCGAAGGTCGCGCATATCGCCTCGAAACGAGCCAATTCGAGCATAATTTCCTTCTTTTTTTAGCCACAAATGGTAATCGACGGTCATTTTCCATTTTGGACGTTGACCGACGGCTTTTCAGTTGCAACATTATCACAATTTTTCCTTATCTCCCTTGAATAAAATGTTTTTAATCGGGACTGGCGTCAAACGACCACGTGCCAGGCGGTTATAAGACCAGTCATATTTCAGTTTCGAATCCAAGCCAGGTGGTCGAGGAAAGGAAAAGGGGCTTTTGGGCCTGGGACGAGAATTTTTACGTTTTGCACCTGGACTCCTCGAGCCAAACGAAGCACGACGAGCGAATGCTTTCGGGCCCTCGAGAACACCGTATCAGCCCTTTTACCCTCATAATCCCGCTGGTAGTCGGTTCAACGGCAACGACCAAGGGACGAACCGTGCGTCGAGGCATAAAGAGCGAGAGAGAACAGAAGGAAGAAAAAAATCAACGGACTATGCGATTCTCCCTTTACAGCGAAAGTTCTCGAAGACTCTCGGTTAAAGGGCTCCGGTTGAATCATCGACGTCCCTTCGATCACACTGCACTCACATTTTCCCACAGAACTGTTCAACTCCGTGAGAAAAAAGAAAACAAGAAAAATTGAAATCTTCAAATATTCGTCCTGAAACATTTCTGTGTAAAAATTCCCCAGAATTATAACCCTAGATCTTAAATGCGAAATTGCTCAATCCCGATAATTCGCAAATTAACGAGCTCGCATTTATCAAAACCCAATCTCACCCAGCTCGTATCGAGATGAGCCAAAAAAAAATAAATAAAGAAAAGAATCGCGTGAGTGTCCTTGGACAACTTTTATCAGCTCGAGCTTATCGTCAAACGCGAAGACTTTTGGTTTCGCCATGCCCGAAGAAGTATCGAGGGTTGGCTAAAGTTTAGTAAAAGAGAGAGCGATGAATCATAAGGATCGGATCGATAAGTTAGTCCTGCGTCACGCGTCTCCCAGTTTTCCGCACACGACATAATATACTCGACTTTTTTTTGTCCGTACCAAGCGACGATATTAAACTCGATGACGACGATATTAGCGTCGTTAAAACGTGTAAATATTTCCCGGCTTATCGGAGAGACCGAAGAGATCTCCGGCTGGTCGGACTCGTTTGCTCGATGACAAGAGACGAACGCGTGAGCTACTCGCACGCTCTCTGTACACCGATGAATCATTCGAAAGGATCGAAAGAAGAAAAAGGCAGTTCCGTTCTCCGGGACCTTCCTTCTTCTTTCATCTCTCTCCTTCACGCTCGTTTCTCCTCGTACTCGTTTTACTCGTTCGTTGCGACTATCCACGGGATAAAACGAGCGTGTGTACACACACACACACACAGGATCGTTCCACTCTCGAGGCACGTGCTCACCCGACTAACGGTCTCCTTTTAAATCTCTTCAATCGTTTCAATCGTCTCTCGTCGCGATGACCGAGAGAAAGAGTACCGGACTCCGCGTGTTTTATACGAGCTTTATAACGCGAATAAGACGCTGCTCTCTAGAGAAATCTACCGCCATGCTTCCCCTCTACTCGAGTCGCGAGCATGCACAAGAATTTATTTATACGAATTGAAACCAATTGCGAGATGCTCGTGATGATTTTTCATCGCTGGCGAGGTTTCGATCGTCCTGAGGGAGAATCCTCGGTGATCGTTTCGATTAATCCAAACCCGTTGCGTATCCTCCCTATCGTTCTTTCATTTATTTTCTTTCTCTCTCTCTCTCTCCTCCGATCGAGTATATTTTTAGACGAGGAGATATTTATTTCGTTATTTATAGAGACGGGATAAATATTGATGGGTTCGATCGGAAGAGATAAAGAGAGAGAAAGTGCTCCGGGAGAGTTTGAACTATATAGTAATGTCGCGAGGTGTCGATGTGTTATTGGAGAGACGATTAATTTGGCTCGAGGGGTCGCTGACACTGGCCTCGTGCTGGTGCGATTCGCATTTGTCGCGGTTACGAGACACCAAGCCCAATCGCCTCGTTCAAGTATTTTCTATGAAATATTTTTCGCTCGGATGTTTATCGAGGCGAGTGTCGCGCACGTGCGCCCAAAAATTTACCATCGAGCTGGTGGCTAAGTTATTTGAACGACAAGCCGCGTGATTAACGATCTCATCGATCAAACTTGTGTACATCGTCAATAACAGGACCTTGAATTCGCTACTAACGATATCAATAATTCAATTCTGTTTCTTCCAAATTTTTTACCCAAACCGGCTGTGTTTTGTTTTTTCTTCTCGAGACGGCTGATTTCTCTTTATTATTGTCGATTCGATAAAGGCGAATTTCACCTTGGGAACGGTATTAGAAAAATTGCTATTGTCCGTAATCGAAGGTCGGTAAGAATTTGTTTTTTTCTTGGTCGATTCGATGCGAACTGTATCGATCAATTTTCACACGTACCTACGACTCGCTATACGCGTTTATCGGTAGGTCGCGAGAAAGTAGGACTTTGAGTAACGCGTGTCCGTCGGTGTAACGAACAAAAAAAAAAGAGAGAAGAAAAAAAGATATCGAGCCGCGTTGGTTGGCGCGAGTCTAGAATCGAAACGGGAGACGTCGCACCGGATTGCACGGTGCCTATTTCGTTTTCTCGCCTTTTGCCTCTGGAGAGACACGCAGCGACGAGTTCTCGTCTCGTCATAAAAAGACACGCGAGTGGCCTCGTCCCACAATTGTAGAGCAGCCAGATTTTTTATGTAGTCCATACCGTCCAAGAGTTGCAACTTGATTTCCAATCTTCGAATACCGAGAGAACGAAAAATCTTACAATCAACGATCGTACAAAAAGAATAAAAAAAATAACGTTTTCTTTTTTTAATTTAGATAAATAACAAAAAAGGTTGAAATAAAAATGTGGGAAGATAGTTGGGAGGATAAAATGGTGAAGCGATGGGAAAATGGAAAATTCCTGGGAAATAAGAGACGAGCGGAGAGAGGCGAGTATGGAACGGACAGAGGGAAGGACGAAGTAACGGTCTCGTGGAAAAAATTGCTACGGGGTCTCCCTCTTTGCCACGAAGAGGAGATAATAGACGCGTACGGTGAGAAGAGAGGCGAGACTCCATGCCGTTGCGGACCTCGAGCTTTATAAGGACGCGCGACTATCGAAGCGATTCTCCATCAACGTTGCTCCTCAATTTCGTTTTAACACTTTAAAGCGTACATTTTTTAGGTGATCGTATAATCGTGAAAATTCTCACTCGGGAGTTTTATGCTTCGCTGATTAAGAAAAGAATTTTAGATTGGCGTTATTCAAAATGGTGGGCTCAATATGGTCGACACTGATAAATAATTCTTCGTATTAATGTCGGCCAACTTGGTCCGCCAGCTTGAATTTCAAAAATCGGATGTTGGATTCGTAATCAGTGATCTCAAAAATCCACTCTCATTATTTTAAAGTTATTTCCTTGGATTGGTTCTTCACGAATTAAGTTTTTCGAAAAAAATCGTCATTTTTTTAGTTTACATATTTATAAATCTTTTACTATAAGCAATTTTGCGAATTACACTGTATTTTATATTCTTTCATCACTAAAGCAACTAAAAGTGCAAAAAACCGGATCTAAATACCTTCAAAACTAAATAAATTGAATCAATTCAAAAGAATCGAAGTAGTAACGTAGGTTACCACAATGCTTCAAAGGATTGAGGAGATTCGACATCTTTCAGAGACAAAAAATGCATTTTTTTTATTTTCTTCTAAAAGTACGTATTTTTCTTGATACGTGGTTTAAATTTCATGAAATTCCGAGCGGTAGAAGTATGTTAAATAATTTTTCGAAGTTAGCGTTTGAATTCATTAGAAATTCAAACTTTTTCAAAAGATCGTTTTTTCACCTGCAATGTACCTTTTCTCGAAATCTACTCATCGTATCGGTATATTTTTTTTCGACGTAACAAATACATCCAAACGAAGGATGTATCGAGCCATTTAAAAAAAAAACGATTCAGACCCGAGGAAAATATATTTGAAGGTAAAAAAACGCGGTGAAAAATTTTAACAAAATTTCAAATCGATGTAAAAAATTCTGAAACAAAATATCGAAAAAATGGATCGACACATTGTTTATAACACTTTGATATACACGCACAACAAAAATGGTCAAAATCGGACGTACGGTTCCTGAGAAAAGGTGGATTGAACATAGACATTTTACGAACCGATGTTTTTCAACTTTCAATTGCTCCCAAAATTTTTCTATTTCGAATATCCTCCAAAACCCTACACAGAATTATCAATAAAGTCTTTCTGAACAAAACTAAAAAAAAATCGTCGAAAAATATTAAATAGTTTTGAAGAAATCTCAATTTGAATCAAAGAAGATCGAACATGGTCTTCCGAAAAAACTTTAACAATCCCTTATTTTTATATTCGTTTTTTTCCGCCAAAGAAAATCGAATAATAAAAAATTCATATAAAAAATCTCATTTTTCCAAAATATTCCAATAAAATAAAATATTTTGATCTAAACTTTTTTGGCGGGAAAGTACAAAAACAATATCGCACAAAAATGTTCAATGATAACGTGGTTCACCAGTGAACTTCAAAGGATTAAATAATTCCTGTAAAATATTCGATAATCCTCGTTACAAATTTCAAGCAAGAAAAACACATTCCTAGAATTTAACATATCAATATTTATTTTCATTCACCTGCGTGACTAATTTAGTGAGAGTATTAGTATGCGACTGTCCCGTCGTCCTCTGTTGCTGTTGTTGTTGTTGTCCGGCGTCCGATCTAAGATCGTGCCTCCACCTTAAAACACCCATCATGACAACTGGCGCGATTCACTCGCGCACTCTTTATCTTCCCAAAATTCCAACAAACCCAACGTAAAACAAATTCTCCAAATAGTCAAAATAAGAAAAAAACAATAGCCTCGTCGCGACTGTTTTAAATTTCCCTCTCTTTCCCAAAGTTCACACCAATGACGCGCGAAATTCAAAATACGTGACCGGAAGTCGCATTCTGTCTGCCCGAGCCAGCGAGCTCTTCTTAAAAAAAAACCAAAATAAATAAACGAGAAAGATCGTATAAGAAATAATTTCGTCGATGAAAAATCTCTCGGAATCCCGAGGGTTTCTCACGCCGTGGCAAAAGCCAATGAAACTAACGACGATGTTGGTGTGTTCTCGTCCGTAGTCGTCGCGGTGAACGTAAATATAACCCGCGCACAGGGGGAAACGCGGGAGCGCGTCCAACGATGCCACCGAACTCGGAGGTTCGCTCTTCTGCCGTACTTTATTCCCGTTTGGCGCGTTCGGCTCGACGCGACTCGTCTGTTTTTATTTCTTTTAACGTATATATTTTTTTTTCCTCCTTTTTTCGGTACTTCTTCTCCGCCTCTTCCTCCTTCCCCGTGGCTCGGTCTTCTTCTTCTTCGAAGGGTGTAACGTACGCGGCAAGCGAGTTCCGTCGGCTCGGTCCTTCTCGCTCTCCCCCCTCTCCTCGCCGATAGTTCCGTGACGTACCGTTCACGAGTAACCTCTGCACACGCGAGAACTAAAACGCGATCGAACGCGAGAAGCGAGTTTTCTCCGTCACTCGTTCTAAAACTCTCCGCAAGATTCTTGGAAGCCTCACTAAAGTGCAAGAGAGAGAGAAAGAGAGTGAGTAGTGCCGTTGGCTTTCTCACTCGATATCTCAAGATTTCTCAAGATTTATTACTATTTTTTCTTAAATCCTTCCTCAGCCGGTGAAAAAAAAAAACAAAATTACAAAGTTTTTTTTCTTCTCAATCTCGCATACCTTCCCGCGTCACCTGATCGCGAAATTTCAACGAAATCGCGTGCGAGCGTGAGAATTTTATCTCGGAATAATAAAAACACTTTGCTCGTGTCATTTTAATTGCAAAATGACGAATTCCTTTTCTTTTTTCTTCTCTTTTCTTTTCTTTATTCTCGCACTCGTGCCACGACCTTCCCCTTCTCTTGTTGTTTTTAAAAAAAAAAAGGAAAGAAAAAATGTTATTCTTTAGCGACGAACGAACCCGTCGACTCGTCGATGGCGAACGCGAAGCGTATGTGGAACGAGAACGTGAGGGAGCTGCGCGAGAAAATTATTCAGATATTTGCTTAAATCGCCCACGCGCTCCTCCCTCTCCCCCTCCCGCTACTAGTTTTCTTCTTCTTTTTTCTTATTCTTCTTCTTCTTCTTCCTCCTCCTACTCCTCCGTCTCCTTCTTATTTCTCTCTTTAACACTTGTCTTATTTTCCCGTAGAGGAGACGCGAGGTCAAAATAGAAAGTGTTTATCCGACGCTGGCCTAACTCCTATCTCCCTCTCTCGGACACTCCGTATGTTCTTTAACTCCTTTAACAAGAAACCTTCTCGTACACACACGTGCTGCGAAAGTTGCGCGAGTCTCGCTTCGTTTTTTTTTTTTAATATATTTTCTCGTAAGGATAATAGGCGATTAAATTCGATCCAGTTTGCACTTGTAGGTAGAATGTCGATTGTCCGAGGATTCGTGAAGCGATTTATCGAGTATTAAAACGATATTCGTCGTCGCGATGCTCCCCGGCTCGAATAGAGACTTATGGGGGAGAGAACGCGATTATGGAAGTTGCGCGCACGAGTGCAGAAGCGGTACTGAACGCTCTCGCCTTGTGTACCAAGAGACTCGAGTCTCCGTCGCTGCCGCTCCACGATGGAGGGCAGCTCGCTCGCCGTACGTGAGCGAGAGAGATAGAAGGCGCGCTCCGTGCCTTCTTATATATCCCCTCGCGTCCTCCTACGCCGCACGGCAGTCGTCGACGACGTTCGGCACACCGGGCTTCGTGGAGCGCCTTCTCTCTCCCGTTCCTTTTCAACGCGACGACAATGAGCCTCGCGGATACCACCACCGTATACTCGTACCGACTCTCTCGGTATTACAACCAGCAACAAAAAAAAAGAACATCCTAAAAAAATATTCGCTCCAGCGAATTAAATGGCAGAGGACGAAAGTTAACTCCAACTTGGAATTGAAGACATTTTTTAATATTATTTTTTCAACTCGGAAACAGATTTCGAGTCGAATGTTTGTAAAATATTTTCCAAGAATTTCACAGGTATGAATTATATTATAATATATAATACTATAATATATTATTTTATATTGTAATATATTATATTATATTATATTATGCTGTAACATATTATTTTATGTTATATTATTTTATATTATACTATATTATATTATATTATATTATGCTGTAACATATTATTTTATGTTATATTATTTTATATTATACTATATTATATTATATTACAATATATTATAATATATTATATTATATATTATAATATATTATATTATATATTATAATATATTATATATTATATTATAAAATATTATCTGATATTATATTATATTACATGATATTATATTATAATATATTATATTATATGATATTATAGTATAATATATTATTTTATATTGTAATATACTATATTATATCATTTTATATAATATTATGCTATAATATATTATTTTCTATTATATAATATTATATTATATGATATTATAGTATAATATATTATACTATAATATATTATTTTATATTATATTATACTATATGATATTATATTATATGATATTATATATATATATATATATATATATATATATATATATATATATATATATATATATATATATATATATATATATATATATATATATATATATATATATATATATATATATATATATATATGTGTGTATAAAATTTGTGTCGAGCGCACCGGTGGTGAAATTAATTGGATCCTGACTAATTGAGTATTTTAACGAGACGAGCGATCGCTCCTACGACGTGTCACATTTTAGCATAGAACAGCTAGGAAAGGAGGGAACCTGGGTGAGAATTTGGAGTTGAAATTTTCCCTCGGCTATTCATCCACGGAACATTTATCGAGAATTTCTCATCGAATGATTACGCACCGAGGGAAATTAGAACGACCGTAGACCGACTCGTTACCCGTATTTTCACCTGAAAACCCGTTTGTATTCCCGGCACGAGAGTTTTATTATCTTTGCGAATAAGCCGCGTACGTTCTTATCAAAGCCACCGATACGGGGTCACGGAATCGCATCTTCTTCCTGCCCCGTACTGAAAACGTGGGAACTTCCGGTCTACACGATTATACGTACAACTCCGTGATAGTAAGGACGCGCGTTACACAATGCTCGCCTTAATTTCACGCACATGGTCGCGACGTATGTATAAGCTCGTGTACGTAAAGTTAACATTGTTCTCAAGAAGATGTCGGATACGAAATTAATTCGGATTTATTTCCCTTTCTCCGCGAAATTCTTACGATTTTTTTCACCTATTTTCACTGGGAAAAGCTGTTCCAAATGAAACCCTAGAAAACAAAATCGTCCATTTTCTTTTTTCTATACAAAATCACAATATATAATTAAATCGCGATTGAAAAGAAAAAGCCAATTTATCTCGAATAAAATAATCGCACGGACGCCGAGCGTGATTAAAATCAAACTCCCACGAAAGTTGCCGCCTGCTTTAATTCCGGGGATTGCAAAAGTTTATCTTGTAAAGTTTTGAAGATGTCTGTGACAGGTGGCTGATGAAGCAACGGGGTGGAGGAGAGTGAGCAGGATGAGAGAGAGAGAGAGAGAAGGAAAGGAGTGTTATGAAGGACCTTGGCATCGGAAGACCGGATGTAGTTTCGTGGTCGACTTATTTCGTTGTCGGTCTGGCAGTCCTGTGTGCTCACCTCTCTCCTACTTACACACACACACACACATACCTAGCATACTTACTTACAGAGGTCTATAGTTATGTACGACGACATAGGTACATCGAGCTACGACACTATTTCTATATCTACACAAAAGAGAGAAGCACGACCCACTGGCTTTCCAAGCTAGCTCCCCTTTGTGTCCAGCTAGCTTACCTCCCTCCCTCTCCTTCTCATTATCCCGAGTCGAGTACGAGAGTTCCACTTACTGCGCCCGAACCGAAAAAGTGTCGAGAGCCGCAAATGTCCTCCCTCTCCCCTTTCCCTACCAAGTCCCCTGTCCAACCGACGAGCCGGTAGAGTTTCCTGACACTCGAACCATGGATTCGCTCAAAAGGACTCTCGGCACCCTTGTCGCACAATCCGGATGTGTGGATTGGGATATTTCTTGTATATAATAGAATATACCATTTTCGAATAGACGACATATCCTTCTTCCCTGTTGTTGCAACATTCGTCACACGTATTGGGTAGGAAACGCTCGAACATGGTCGTAGAACGCTCGTAATGGTTTAATACGTGATATAGGTGACTCGTCACAATCGTTAAGTTTGTTATCGGCTTGGAGACTCGAAAGAGGAACGAGCCCGACGGCGACGATGAATGCCATTGAATACTGGCACCAGACAGCACGGTGTAGATTATTAACCGCCACTTGGTACGCGAGGCACAGTGACGGCATTGTTGGATTTAGAATCGATAGAGCCTCGGATAGTTCCACGCGATACAATATCGACGTTTAATATCGACCGTACGAAGGATGGAACAGCTGCGCGGAGGATGAGTAGGGGGACCAATTATCACGAACGACGTTTGTCCACTCTCGTCCAACTAGTTTCGCACAGACAAACGACAAGTTGGAAGAAATATTCACAGATGCGACGTTGAAATCTTTTTATTACACGCGATTTTTTGCTACGAATCGTGAAAAAAAACTCGTTTTAAAGATTTTTTGTTTCTATACTTTGACCGGAAAGTTGATAGCCGATTTCTCTATCGATCGTCGGTTAAACTCGTCTCTCGTTCTTGCGTCATTTCTGCAATAGCCAATTATTCAGAAAAAAAATTACAGATCGCCAAGATTAAACGCCTGTTGGCAAAAAGAAATCTTTCTGAATTGAAATATGAACGTCACTCGTGTTTTTCCTTCTTTGATGGAAAAAGGAAAAAAAAAGGGGGAAAAAAGTGAGTCGTTCCGCCTCTCGGGCACAGATATGCTCTATAATATGAAAAGAGAGAGAGAGAGAGAGAGAGAGAGAGAGAGAGAGAGAGAGAGACTGATACGTCCCTTGCGCGTATCCAATCTGGCCGAAGAGCTGACTCGCACATCGTGCCAGTCCTTGTTCCTTATGCCACCGAGGAATGATGACGTGCCACGTCTCCTACTTTGATTACACGCGGCACGGCACTCTCTTACATATACTCGTGTATAAACACACATAAAGGTCCGAGTATTGCCCGTATATACAACTCGTTACATGGATAGCAAATTAATGTGCATAAGGCACATATCTTTCTTGTATATTTATATATGATATGGACTTATCCATCCACGGGAGTTAACGTTACGCGTGCATTATGTGTGCACGCGTCCGAGACGCTCCAACACGGTATGGACAATCGTTCCGAGAATCATAACGCCAGTTACTCCTCGTCTCCTTGTTGTTGTTTTTTCCCATGGTCGCTGCTATACCTCTATATAAATATACATATATATGATATATTACAATATAAAATAATATGATATAATATATTATAATATTATAATATATAATATATATTATAACATATATAAATATTATATTATAATATTATAATATATTATATTATATTATAATATAATATGATATAGTAGAATAAAATATAATATAATATAATAAAACATAATATATTATGATATAATATAATATAACATAATTTGATATAAAATAATATAATATAATATAATATAAATAGATTATAATATAATATAATATAAATATATTATGATATAATATATTATAATATAATATAAATAGATTATAATATAATATAATATAATATAAATATATTATGATATAATATATTATAATATAATATTAACATATTATATATTATATATATAATAATCGCGTGTACATATATATATAAAGGAGTGTATTCCACGTGTATATGTATATATATACGAGAGTGTATAAAGAGGCAGGTGACCATGGCGAAAAGACCGGATAGTGTATACAGCGAGTTGGCCGTCATTCGTATACAGGACGCGGGAGAATTAAAATCGTCGGCGGGCACTCGAGCAGTGCGTACGTATACGTATACAACGAGAAATCTACGATCTTCACGGTAATGGACCGGGGCCACTCTCGGGGCCAACGGGTCTACCCATATCCTCCGGTACGATTTTGTCCGCGCTCCGTGGAAGCGAAAAGTCCCTATCGTTCTACTCCTCCGGTTGCCGTTACGATAACAACTATATTTTTCCAGATTTTGGATTAAAGGTTCGAGTCGATTGTGTTTAAAAAAAAGAAAACAAATAAAAATATTTTTTACATCGAGCCATAGCGAGAAAATTTTTTTTTATGTTAGTTCTCACTGGATATGTATCTTTATGTAAATAGGAAGGTAAAAAGAAGGGAGTGAAAAAGTTAAATATTCTGTAGGTTCGACAATAAGCCGAGAGTCGTTATAGTGTACAATAACCCGAGGGAACGACATTCTCGTATGTGTACAGAGTCGAGCCAAGTCTGAAAGACAATCCGGTGGTAAACGCGAACCGTCGGGTTGGAAGCCCGACTGACTGACGGTGGTAGTTGAAGCGGGACTTCCGGTGCGGGGATACCTGATGGCCGACCGGAAGTGGTTTTGCCCCTTTCCTCTCTTTCTCTCTCACTCTACCTGTCGGGTTTGCAAGTTGCCTTGCTACGATCTCTACCCCCTTCCCCCATCCTCGAACAACGTCCTTTTAGCCTCAATTGTCTGTTATTCAATGTTCGTTTTATTGTGCAAAATTTTCAAAATAACTCACATTCATCTCTGAAATAGAAATTGAGAGGTACTTTGTATTGTTCGGAGAAGCGATCGTTTACTTTCGAGGTTATAACTTCGAAATCGTAACCCGAGACACTTGGAAAAAATGAGGAAAGAATTTATTGCAAAATTTTGAATATGTCCAGATGGTAATTCGAACGTTGTAGAGATCTGCATATCCAACCGTGTTCTGATCTGAAACACACAGCTCAACCTCGGTTGGTACAGCAGAGCGTGCATTTACCAACGGACGGACTTGCCGTACCGATCGTCGATACAAGACCTACTGTCGGTAATGACCGCACGTCGGTAATATACCGACTGTATTAAATTTAGCTATTGAAAAGCCAGGTCGATCAACAATTACCGACGGTACACGGGCTAAACCGGACTGACATGCAAAAAAACTTTAGCGCTTGACGTCGTTAAAGAAAAATACGAACATCCGGAACGGTTTCCCATGCCCAAAAAGATTCGAACGATTCCATCTTCCGAATCGACAAAAAATGGTCCAAGACAACGTCACGTGGCGAACAGATGAACCGGATGAGTTTGGCCCGATAAAAAAGAAAAAACGTCATGGGAAGGTTAAAAATGTTTTTACGATCGTTCCACATAGCCACGTGTTACCATCGTGGCCCATAGCCATACCCGGATAATTTTCTTATGCCGCTCGCGCGCGCTTCGTCCGAGAGCGCATACCTCGATAAAAACCTCCGTGTAATTTTCTCGGTATACACCGTTACGCGAATTGCCCCCGAGATACGTTGGCCCAATTCGTGCCATTTTTATTCTCGTTGTTGTTATTGTTTTATTGAGAATTTGGAGTTAGCTCTAAACAAGATTCGAAAGAGTTTGGTCGAAGAATAATAACGTAAATTGGCAGTCTCGTTTGGACGTATAAGAGCCGTCGCTAATTGGCCCTTATGCCAATATCCGGTGAGTCTAATCCGGAAGTCATTTGCTAGAAATGGGCTCAGGAAGGTCGAACGCGTGGACCTTCTCGTTTCTTCGCTTCTACAGAGATAACGGGTCGATCGAGCGAGATGGCGATATGAAATCGATTGTCGATTATGTATATATAACTCTTTCGCTACTTCAGCTCCCCACCACCCTCGCCACTTTCCAAGAGCGAGCTCAGATAGCTGTCGATTATCCTTTTTCGATCATCGTCAGCTCTACCTCGTTTTCTCATAATGAGACCAGAAAACCCATTACAGGAGCTTAATACTCTATTGGAAATAGGCGGACGGTGGCAACAACGATGGATTATTTCTTTTTTGTTTTATCTCTCCCGTATCCATTGTGCGTCGGCTGGAAGCGAGTCAGCACGATAGTAGACGGATTATCGTGGAACGATTGGCCATTTCGATGAAAACAAAATTCAATGACCAAGACAATCCATTAGTTGGCAACGAATAATCTCACTTTCGGAATTAAATATTCGTTCATATATTTGAGACAAAAACGTATTAATAATCGATTACAATAAAAAAGAAAATTATATATTTTCCAATTAATAGCTTTGACTTTTTCTATAAAATAAAATAATTCAAATTGTGAAATTAATCGAAGGACTCTTTATTGCACAGGCCCCTCTCACCCTAGACAGATTGAAAAACTAATTATTTCTCTGGACGATGGAAAAAATAATCCTGATAAAGACCGGTTATCCACTCGAAAAGCCCGCAATTAATATCGCTTCTCGATATCAAAACCTCCCCCACGAGTAGATCTCTCTCAATATCAGGCGGGGCTTAGCGCGGGGTTGAACGCGTGACTGGCACGTTCCCGACCCTGGGCTAAACTTGATCGACGGGCCCAAATTACCGTGCGCGCGTCACGCTGTAACCAAAGCACAGCTCTATAGAACCGACGGGAGCCTGTGATGTAACGGAGAAAGATAAAAGATACGAGGAAAAAGAAGAAAAAAAAAGAAACAATTGGAAAGCTGGGTGAGCGAGAGAGAAACCCCGAAATTTCCAACGCCCTTTAACTGACCATGACGAAATAATTCGTGACGGATTGGCCCTTCATCAAAAGGACACCGTGTGTATGTACCCTCAGTCCGCACCCGCGTGAAAAATCGACTTCATCGATCTTCCGGTCTTTCCCCTCGACGCGTTAAGCAAGAGAGCGTGGTCATTTTCTGTTTTTTTTTTTTAATTTTCTTCTCTATTTTCAATATTCCACACTCATTGCTCAAACGTAATTTCCAATATAAATCTCCAACGACATCTGATACAGGAATTCTCCATGACTCGAATAGCAAAATGAACTTGATTAATCCATGCCCGAAATCCGGAGATTGCTCGAAATCCGTTTCGAGATGGAACGATGAAAAATGAAGCCGGAGGAATTAATCGATCGATGAACGCATGGTATGACGAAACGAGGGAGGTTCGCTGGAACGCGGTTAATCCAGGAGGTTGGTGAAAGTCCGAACGATGCAATGCGTAGAGGGTTATTACTCGCTCACCCTACATCAAGCGTTACATCAAGAATTTATCGTCCTCGGGACAGGAGCGAGATTGTTGGTTCACGCTGTGACCCCTGTCTGGCTTCAGCCCTCTGTTAATTCATCCCTCGAGCCACGGAATCGTAAAATTGACCCAGAGTCTGTATCACGTCCCTCTGTCTCTCAAACCCTCCGTTCAAGTTCTTCCCTTTTTCTTTTTTCTGGTAAATTTTGACGTACAGTTTGGCATTTCCTGGACGGATTTGGGTCCAGGAAAGAGAGGCGAGATGATGATGATAATGTACTCGAGGGTTGTTCTTACAGGGGTGCGGTTATATTCTCCCATGAAGTCTGGTCTTGACTCCTGATTCTTTTCCACAGAGTTGATTTCACTTTTTACGAATCTCGTTCCAGCGGCTACACTTTGTTATTAATTAAATTAAACACTTACCTGAGAGAAGTACGGGGGTAGAACGCAGCGTTGATCGTCCAGCCGTGAACTCTGGACCCTCTCGAGAAGCTCGAAGAGATCCTGCGTCGTGCTCTGAAAATCAACGAGACGGAAAGAAGATGTCGTTGATTAATGAAATTTGAAAATAAAATATAAAATAATTATGAGAAATATACAATTTATCTCAAAATGTTTACCTTGTCCGAATTTCCCCTGGACTCATTGTGACGTTCGTCCTGATGAACGTTGCTCCTGCGCGAATCGGTCTGCTCGCAATAAACCGACTGATCAAGTTGCTGCCTCCTGTAACCGAGAGAAGAAGAAAGTCTGGTCAGTTCAACCCTTAAGGATATTTACGAGGATTTCGAGGGTGGAAAAGAGAGAAGCCAGTTTCTTCGAACAACTCGTCGAAGCAACGGGATAGACAGTTTGGTTCGAAGGAAAGGAAGTCAGGAGAGAGTGGCAGATGCATTTCCCGATGGCGCCTCTGTCTTCTCGTGTTCGATAGCGACCTTTCAACCGGACTGTCTCGTCGATAATGCGCAAAGCTCGAAGGCTTTTAGTCTCCCACAGATCCGAGACGTTATATCGATGCGTCTCTTCCCTGCCGCCTCGCTCTCCCACGAAGAGAAGTCGAGTAACGCAAGACGGACGCAGCAGACGGACACACGCGTACATACAAGCATCTGGCAGCAGCTGCATTTTTTCTCTACAGATACCCCGCGCGAACCACCAAACCTTTTGCTTCAACTTGTAGTAAAATAACAGAGTCGAAGAAGTTGATGAGTCTCGAGAGAAAAGATCCATCGTAAATTTCCGATCGTTCGTAAAAACCGCGTGAACGCTAATGGGACATTTGCGTTCCTCGATCCACGAGTCTGGCACGTGTTCCTCGCTCGAGTCGGAATTTTATTTTATATCCCCGAGACGGATATTTTTATACGCGCGTGACTCAGAATCAGCGAAATCATGGCTTGGAGAATTTGGCCACTACCCTCCAAGGTATCGTTTAATATCGGTGTAAAAACGAGCCGAAACGAGCGTGGCAAATAACGTTCGTTTATGTCGACGAAGAGAAAAGATTTCGTAAAGTCATGCCGATTCGTGCCGTGGTTAAAGAGACATCGCCACGAATCAGCCGCGACGAATCCGACACTCGATCGTCGATCGATAATGTATTAATCATCTCGCACGAGCAAGGAGAGTTTCGCTACGATACGAACGGTTAAGGGCAACAAAAAATCGAGAATTCGCGTCATCGTGCGTCAATCTTTCCAGACAAAGGAATATTCTTTTTATAAATAGAGACGAAATATTCCGTTATGGCTATTACCACAATAATGCATCGTTGTATAATGGGAGATGGTTTGTATCGATGGAAGATGACGTTACAAGATTGATTAAAAGTTGGCTGTGTGGCGCGTGGCTGGGTACCATTTGTTATATCGAGGAAGTTGGATTTCTGGTGAAGACGTTACAGCCATCTCTTACCTACGTCTGTATACATATATATCCTTTCTCAATCTTCAAAACTTTATTCTATATATAAAACTTGAAGGATGTTCAAGTGCATGTGACACTTTTCAACCTACATTTCGTAATATATAGGTATACGTGTATTAATTTCGAAAAATGCCAGCACTACCCGCCCACCGGGTGCTGCCACCATGCGGCGCTCGTTTGTACGAACAAGTCACTATTTTTTCTGCCACGGTATTGTTACGCGATATTGTGAAAAATACAATGTCACGGGGAATTATACCGATTTATTACCTTTTTAAGAGCCCTTCTAAGGTAAATACTATCTTTTTATATCGGTCTTTTTATTTGGGGCAAAAAATTCAGGATCGTCATTCGCTGCTACGTCGAATCGTGCACGACTGCAAGATACATATCTTCTCAATAATAGGTGAGCTTTAGTCTACGTATATATCGTTCAATCTTTCGTTTCTCGTAGTTCCCAGTCTTCCATTAAACAGTTATATTATGATTAAATTGCTGTGCTATTAACGCCCGACTCTCATTTAGAATGCAATCATTATTATTATCACTATATGATCGTCGTCGTTCACGTCGTAGTCGTCGTCATTATCATTATTATTATCATTCGCTTTTTCCCCTCTCTCTCTCTCCCCCTTCCCTATCCTCTTCACGTGTCTCTTGATACAGATCGTATAACGGGAAATTTAATAATGTACAATTAAAGAGTAACAGGGAGGATTAAAATAAACTCGAGCCCGAGCGATGAAAACTGCGATGACGACTATTCTCTCGGTGAAAGCTTTTTTTTACGCTCCAGTCTATTCGTGGGAGACAGTTACATTATTTTTATTTCTCTCCGGTATTACGCTCTCGTTTCTAACTCTTTTAAACATATTTTCATCAAGATTTCATTTTCTATCACTTATCGATTCCATAACAATCCTGTCTTAAATAATGCAACAAATCATTATTTATTAATAACAAATCGACTAAAATTCAATTTCTTTACACGTATAATTATTATCACGTTTAATTATAGCTATAGCAACAAATTCATTTGTTTGTACAATGCGTTTATACGCGTCCATGTGACGCGGATATTATTCACCCTCAGCCAGTGTGTTATCTCGAGAACGAGGAGCGAAGAGAGATGCAATCGTAGCCGAGTATGCGGTTCTCGATCCCCGCGATGACTGGGAATGTCATCGCTCGGTGGTTCGTTCGTATTATAAGAGCCCCGGGCTTGATGTACCGCAGAGCATGGACGCGTATAATCACACACACCCCCTCAAGCTGTCTCGTTCGGACGTATGGACAGACGGACCGACATACCACATGACGTTTCAGTTCTCACTGCGTGGATCGTGTTACACACCGCTATACTATCGCTATATACAGATATAAAGATATTATTATATATATGTACGACTGTACGAGACTCTATCGGTATCGTTAATCGCGCATGTATCCTCGACCATTATGCGGCGTTGCACACGTGCCATGGACAGGCCAACGGCACGACCCCCTACCTACTACCCTATCCTCGTACACACGCAAACATACCGAATAAACGCAATGTGTTCGCGCAGCCATGTTTGACGATAGGTGTGTCCAATTTAACGAGTTAATTCAATCAATTCCGATGACGCGGTTATGCACTGTGCATACCTCGTTTCTACACAAAATCAACAACGTTTTTATCCTTTCCAAATTCACGAGGCGTTTACCGGTAATTTTCCTCCGGAACGAGTTATCGATACAACGAATTTTTTCAAATTGCTATTCAATATATTTTTTTTTTTAAATAAAAATTACAGAATTATTATGAAATGGTTGAATGTATTATAAAGATTTGTAGAATTATGAGTCGATATGGAATTTTTTTTTTAAGTGAAATTGTTGATTTTACATGGAACGGCCCATATGTTTTGTCATTTTTCTTCCTTCCAAGTCCACGAGGCGTTTACTATTAATTGTCCTGCAGGGCGAGTTATCGATACAACGAATTTCCTCAAATTTATATCCAAATTTTTTTTTTAACAAAAGTCACAGGATTATTATGAAAAGATTGAATTTATTAAAACAAATTTTAGAATTGCGATTCGTTATCGAATAAATATTAAATGTTTGAAGAATTGAAAAATCCAGCGGTTTTTTTTTCAAAAAAAAAAGTAAAATCATTTATTTTACACGGAAAGACCCATACGATTTATCATAACCGCGAATAATATACATATATTTGTATAACAGCCTGCGGTCTATTTCCCGTACGCATATATACACGTCGAACACATCGTGAACAAACCACGGAATATTTTCGTCAACCGCATGAAACAATTACCCGAGCGTGTACCACTCGCGAATTTCCCGGCCGCGTATAGAAACCTTACCGATTCAATTTATCAATCGAACTATATTTTGCCCGATGGCAGAGAAGACCTCGATTTTCCCGGAGCTATTTATACATCCAAGAGACGGCGGTGAAGAACCAAAAAAAAAAGGAAAATCGATTTATTTCCGTTCTTTGTGTCCTCCAAGATTAATACGTCCCGTTATTTCGAAAAAAAATTCATCGTCCATTTTGTTGCCTCCTTTTTTCCCGAATTGCGTCGCGGTCAAGCGTACGAGCCCGGTAATTTTCTTTTTTTTCCCCTCGATGTGTCTTCAATCTTTTCATTTCGAAACTGACGAATTACTGGCATGCGCGACGAAATAACGAGAGTAACAGAGATGGAAAGATTGACGGACAGATGTCCCAAGGGGATCAAGTTTTTCATCTCGGCCTCGTCGCTCTTTGGATTTTTTTTCTTCTAACGTAGCGTCCTCTCTAGCGACGTTACGCATGAATATGTTAATATATATGCCTATATCATTATTATAAAAATAATAAGAATAATTTTGTGCGTGTAGGTCTATATATATATATATATATATATTGAGCAAGAGAAAGAATGATGGATGATCGCGATTGGGATACGCACCGCGGTGTTTTTTTTATCGTCCCATTCGTCTTCTGCTCTTTTGCCTCATTCCGATCTCGCCTCCGTCAACGAGAGACCGTCGCGCGCATGGTTACGCCCAGTTTCGCATTGTCACCGCGCAATCGCGAAGCCAGTCGACCGCGTCGAAGATCGATCGATCGATCGGACGATCGAAGTTCTCTCTATCACTACCTCACCAGCTATTCTCTGTAACCTCGCGAATTGTAGATTGCCCAATCGCTCGATCGATTTACAAGCGCGACACAATATATATCCCCCCTCCCCCTCCCTTCACCCTCCACCTCCTGCCCCTAGATTCGATAATGATCGGGTCACATGCACGCACCCCGATACGTAAATTCTCCCTTTCTCTCGTCTTCGACGATCGTGCCCGTATAAATTGTGCGCCGCGATCGGGACGACTTCATTTCTGTTCTATTGATGGGAGTTCAAAAACGATAAATCAATGCTATCGCGGACACGCGGACCTCCCCTGGTACCTTCGGGCTATTTTCAGATTTGACTTTGCAGGGGGTAGAAAACAACCGTTTTGTTCGTCGGGATTTTTTATTCGCCCAAATTTTTGGGTGATAGTTGTTGGTCAATGTTGTTTTTGTACTTTCCCGCTAAAAGTGTAGTTGTAATATTTTATTTTATTGAATTTCTTTAATTTATTTATTTTTTTAAGTATTTAGATCCGGTTTTTTGCACTTTTTGTTACTTTAGTGATGAAAGGACATCAAAATACAGTGTAATTGGCAATACTGTTCATAATATAAAATTTATAAATATATATACTAAAAAAATGACGATTTTTTTGGAAAACTTCATTTGTTAAAAATCTATCCAAGAAAATAACTTGAAATTTAATGAGAGTGGATTTTTTTCAATTTTTCCAGTTTATTTACTTTGTAAGGTATGTAGATCCGATTTGTTGCACTTTTTGTTACTTTAGTGATGACAAAACATAAAAATACAGTGTAATTGGTAAAATTGCTTAGAATATAAAATTTATAAACATATGAACTAAAAAAATGACGATTTTTTCGAAAAACTTCATTTGTTAAAAATCTATCCAAGAAAATAACTTGAAATTTAATGTGAGTGGATTTTTTTGAATTTTTCCAGTTTATTTACTTTTTAAGGTATTTAGATTCGGTTTTTTGCACTTTTGTTACTTTAGTGATGAAAGAACATAAAAATACAGTGTAATTGGCAAAATTGTTTAGAATATAAAATTTATAAATATGTAAACTTAAAAAAAGACGATTTTCTCGGAAAACTTTATTTGTTAAGAATCTATCCAAGAAAATAACTTGCATTTAATAAGACTGGATTTTTGGGATCGCTAATTACGAATCCGACGTCCGATTTTTGAAATTCAAAATGGCGGATCAAGATGGCAGACATTAATACCAAGAATTATCTGACAATGGCGATTATATTGAACCCACCATTTTTAATTACATCAATTTGACATTCTTTTTTTAATCAGTGGCCCAGTGAGAATGTTCACGATCGTACGATCATTTAAAAAATGTATGCTTTAAAGGGTTAACCGTTTAAACGTAGTTGAATCTCTCTATTCCGTGACGTTAATGTTCAAAGCGTGCGATTCCTCTCTAAGAAGCACATTAACGAATCCATTGTTGTCTCTTATCTGTATTTCGTATTGGTAACTACGGAGAATACATATGCGCGTTAACCAGGCTTCTTATTCCAACACGGCTCTTTATCGGTCGAACGACCTCGCGAAATACACTCTTCGCGTACTATTTATAACGTTTGCAATTCTCCTCAAAATTGTATTAAAAACGCCAAATTTCTTTATAAATATTCTCCAAACTTCTCAAACAATGAAACGAAGTACTAATTGATCCATCGACCAAGCAATAACAAATAAAAACATCCTCGACCTACACGATAATCCAATCACCGTCCCCTCCTCTTCAAGCGGAAGATAATTCTCACTGTGAAAATCTTTCCAAACCACGTAAGATGAACAAGAACCAAATCCTTAACAATACGCGTATCGTCATTTACAAGCTAGCAAAAAATAATTTTTTGTACCCTCCTGCATCGCACTGCACTTCTAGCGCATAAAAGGGGTGTTTCCAATGCGGTCGTTTTTAATGTTCACGCGCGACAAAGAAGGAAAGTAACGAAACTAAAAGCAAAAAAAAAACACATCACGAAGTCTAGCTGCAAAATGCAAGGGGTAGTCAGCTACCGCGAGAGGGGAGGGGAAAAAGAGCGACGAAAAAATAATAAACAGAGAGGGCTCTCGTAATTTCGGGGGATCGGCGCTCGAGGGGTTGACAACGGCGTGATATATATGCGCCAGCGAGCCGTAGAAGGACTGCGATGCATATGTTACCCATCAAGAATGTAGTCCGCATACAGAAGAGGCATTCGTGTTCGTGAACTTGGTACACGTCCTATTCGCTAAAGGGGGGGAAGCTGGGGCAAAATGGAATAGCCCGGAAAAAAATGGCTCGCCAAAGTACGAAAGTCGGGGTGCAAAGAAACGAAGGGGTTGTAATGCAGCGGCGGTCTCGAGTTAGGGGTTGAAAACGAACCTATACGTACGCTATATCCATCGCTATATACATCTATATATATATATATGTATATCGATTATTATTATGGGAAATAACAACAATCATATTCGTACTTGCGCGTGCGCGCATGTTACTCGTTCTCAGAAATGATTCTATGCACCTCCGAAAAATTCGAAGGGTGCATCATTTGCATAGCCATATTTCTCTCCTCATTTACTATTATTATACGAGGGTTCCGCTGTCATTGTGCGGGGGACATTGGGGCACAATACCGGCGCATCGGTTCTCCATCGAATATTGCATCATCCCTCTCTCACTCTATAGCAGTCCCGCGCGTTGACATTTGCATTTTGACAAAGAGAGCATTCACGCCTCTTCAGTGGCGGCCTCTCGATTTCGAGTGTCGAGAAACTATATATATAAAGCTAGATAAATGTTGCACGCATAATGGAACGAGATAAAGCGAGAGAGGGCGATATTTGACACAGTACGGGGGATGATGAAGAACGAAACAATATTTTAGTAGAAAAGACGGGCACTCGAGAGAGAAACCGAGAAGGGGGGAGGGGGGGGGCAGTTTTACCGATGGCTCACTGGGCAAACAAACCTACTGGACTCTGCCTGTCTGATGGTCATGGCTATTACCAACTCTCTCTCTCTCTCTCTCTCTCTCTCTCTCTCTCTCTCTCTCTCTCTCCATCCCTCCATACCATACTCGATTATTTCTCGACGTGGGCCATTGTCAGGTTCGATTTATTTCTCCATGATGGATAATATAATCGTCGGAGTAAGAGAGAAGCTGCAGCTTCCACACAACGGTGCAGAAGCACTCGATATTTTAATGCGCCACGAATAATAGCCTGGTATAGATGGATGCGAAAAAAAACGTCTCCCTCTTCACGGTTTGCTCTACCATGAGATATTAACTATCTCGCAATTTCTCTCCGCTACTACTACTTCCCGACAACGAGAATATTAAATAATTTTCCTCGACTCGACGAAGCACGTTCGTCCCGATCCCCCGGGGTGTTCCTTTCCATCAATCCAACCCTCCCGCCCTTTTTCCTAACGATTTTACCAACATAATAACAATATCGAGATAAATCATTCGTGGCATAATTTATCCCACTCGTACGTGACTTTCTTCTATCTAAAAAAAAAAAAACATCCCCCGTGTCTTTATTTTCCTGACTCTCGAATCCCGTTGAATTTCCAGTTGTCCAGATGACGAGTCGATCCCAGGAGGTCAAACGGTTTCTAACGTTTGTTGCGTCCACACGCGCGTGTCCACTTTTTCCTTATCTCTCGATTTAATCGACACGTGGTATTGTATTATACGTATAAAGCGTAACGTGGAAGGAGAGAGATAAGTCGATGATACGTACGGGTAAAAAGCAAACCTCGTTTGTCCAATGTCCGAGTTATCGAGGGGGAGGCGAGGGTTAGATTAAAATCGTTTTGGAAATGTGGGGGGCACGCGTGGAGCATCGCGTGTTCCGACCCCACGCGATGCTCTTCATACTTTGACTCTACTCTTCGGACTTCTGGTACGATTCCTGTCCCGCACGATTATCGCACTGCGTTTTAATAATTCGAGATATACCACTAAAAGTTTGGAACCCAAATGAAACATCAAAGTGAAAAAGATAAATTATTCATTGACACTTGAACGAAAGAAGGGAAAGATGAATTTCTTAGGCGAATTCGTCATGCAGCATGTCCAGGTTTTAAGTTTAGTTTCAGACTGTCTCGATGTTAGCTCGTTAGTCCTTTTTATACGGTGATAAGTGGAACAGCTTAGCCAGCATTGTTTTGTTATCTTGTGCTCGAAATGTGGTTTACATTATTTCTCAGATTAGGAGATTATTTTTCGGAGTTATTTTTATGTGGAATTTGGCTGAGTCGGCGTGCACGTAATCTCCAATGGAAGTCGGTTATAATTGGGCAATGACGATTGAGCAGATTGCTTGGCCTACTCGGTTGTACGTGTTACTTATGATATGTGTAATTCTCGATTAGCGAGGACACAACGCGATCAACGATATTTTCCATATGTTCTTATTCGGGTCAAAAAACAAATTACAAAGTTTCATACGGTAATTAGGGGAATTAAAATTCGAACGAGCGTCGGATACGATAAATCGTTTGTTGAAAATTTCCATAAGTCTTTAAAATGCATCGATAACGCTCGAGGTAAATAGTGAGTGTTGTAATTGTTGGCGAGGAGTGAGGGAATAGAGGATGGACACGCGCGGCCTCTAGCGGCAACTGTTTGTACTTAAATCGACGTTTCGCCACGGGTTTAGTTTTGTCCATAATGGCGAATGCATGTCGTTTATTAACGCGCCCATGCGCTTCGCGATTACTCGAGCAAATTGGGGAAGGGGAGGGAAGGGAAATAAACGCGTTAGGGGTGTGTTTTGTGGCTCTCGAGGTCCTTAACGCGAGACCGAGCACGCGCCCGTTTTAATATCGAATTCTCCGCGTCCTTGATTCCGGTATTACGTTGCATTGTCGAGTCGCTGACATTTGGCGCTGTTCTCGATCACGAGCAAAGTATACCGCGAAACAATAGAAAATTGATTCGTGCCACGCGAGTCCGTACGCTCCTCGGCGAATTCGATCGAGCCAAGTGCTCTCGAGATTAAATTCAATATTTTGTATATATTAATTTCATTTATTGCATATATTAATATAATTTATCGTATATATTATATATATTAATATAATTATGTATTATAATATATTATTATATTATTATTATTATATACATTATATAATTATAAAATTATTATTATATAATATATTACAATATTTATATATATATAATATATTATATTATATTAATATAATTTATTGTATATGTTAATATAAATATATATTTGTTTGTTTACAATAAATTTTTAATATTGAACGTGAACCCGACTCGTGGAGAAAATCGTCATCATCGAAAAACGGGTAAACGGTCAATGGAAGACGAGTCATTCGATCGTTTTCCCATAAGCCTCTATGTATATGTGGGTATGTGTGGAAGGATGAGAGTAACGGGAGAAGCGTCAAATTCGGAGGATCTAGAATTTCCCTCGTCCGTGTGAGAGTACGATATATTTAGTTTCGGGGGTCGTACGTATCGGCATGCGACAGGACGAGGGCTTCTCGTTGGAACGAGAGAGAGAGAGGGAGAGAGTGCGAGGCGCGAGTCGAAACGCTCGTTTTCGTTCGTAGAGGGGGGGGGGGGGGGGGGGTCGTCGGGGCGCCTAGCACCGGAAATTGAGACGAACCGCGACAGATTTGTGTTTTTTCTTTATTATTATTCAACCCCCGGACGAATCGAAACCCATAATTTATGATTTACCCCTTAATTCCGGAAGCGTATCTTATTTCCCTTATTCATTGCGCGTTATGCATAACGCGTATCCGTGATTTGTGGAATAGAGTGTGGCGGAAACGACGCACGGTCGGGACGGATAATTGGTCGTTATCGCGTTAAAGTCGAACCGCGTCCTCACTCGGTGATATTGCGGAGCGATATGAATCATCGAAATATAATCGCTCGTAACGACCCTCTTACGAATACAAATTTCCTTCGACAGTTCTAACATCAAGATTTCGTTAAAAGTATAGTATATGAGAAAATTACGAAAATATTTATTCCGGCTATTTTTTTAAATAAGAAACCGTTTGGCTACCTCGATACGCTCATATTTATTATAATTAATATTTTATATATAGAATTATAATATTATAATATAATAATATAAAAATAATATTATAATATTATAACATTATATTATTATTATTATTATTATTATTATTATTATTATTATTATTATTATTATTATTATTATTATATTATAACATTATTATAATATTATTATAATATTATTATAATAATAATATTATAATATATGATAATATAATAATAATAATATAACGATAATAAAATATATTATGTTATATTATTATTATAATATTATAATAAAATATAATATTATACCTATATTTTATTATAGTTATCATATTATTATTATTATTATTATTATTATTATTATTATTAGTATTATATGAATATAATATTACAATAATATTTATAAAATATAATATAATAATAATAAGAATACTATAGCAACAATAAAATATATTATATTATATTATAATGATATTATAATAAAATATGATATATTTTATTAATCTTATTATATTGTAATTATTATCGTTATATTATTATTATTATATGTGGGGGGGGAGCGGGAAATAAGCGAGTTATCGCGACGCCGCGTCAGTTAGGCGTCAAGAAGCTCATCTGACCGCGATAAACTCCGCCCCGATGTTCATCCACCATGTATAATGGCAAAGTCTCTACTGTCTACTCCGAATGTAACGTGTCTATCGGTGATATCGATTCATCCGTGTGTCATCGGATGCGAGTATGGGCAAGGGACCATCCTCGAAGCTTCGTTGAAGCAACATCCCACCCTCCCTCACCCCTTTCCATTCCCTCGGGGCCTCTTATACGCGTACCCGACGCCACTCAGTTAGTTAGCCAAACATAAATATATACATACATACGAGTATATAGCCGATATTGTCGACGTATACATAACAATCGTGCGAGGATCCGCGTCTCGATGGCACACAGAGCGTTAGAACAGCCGGAACACTCGATTCCCGGACACATTCGATGACGCGCTCCCTCCAATTCCCTGGTGATCCCACACGGCTCGTACGTACCTACGTACCTATTTTAGCTGGGATACGCTAGCTATATCTCCCTCTCTCGGTCGATATCACGACTATATACAATATTCGAAATTCGATTCGCTTCATCGACGCCCAACTCGGCCCGGCGCTTCAATGATAATTCAATGACGCGCGAGAGGGCGCTCCGGCGCGGCGAGTTATCGCACCTCCAACAGCGCGCGAGATTCGTAATTGGATTTTCCTGAAACGGAAGTGACACTACCCGTGCTTTCGAAATAGTCGGATATATACGTATATATCGATATTAATATATCGAATCGATCGGTATTAAAGTGGGCGTATCGGTAGAAGGGATTAACATTTTATTCCCGTTTTTTTTGTCACATTCCAAGTGAACCGAGCGTCTGAGTTTGGTAAGAAAAGTCGTTGCAAATCGACTAAGGAACAACATAGTCAAAATTCAGATTGATCTTAGGGAAAGTTTATTTGTTATGTAATAAACAAAATTATGAATTTTTTTTCATAAGATTTGTTAAAAAAATTAATCGAAACTTCTTTGATGTCATAGAAAAATGTACGCAAAATTTCAACAAGCCTCATCGATCAAATCCTCGAAATACTCATTGTATAATGTTGCGACATTTAACAGGAGTTCTTATGGCAAATTGCCAAAAAATGACGATTTTCAAGAATAAATATCGTAACTTTTGAGTCGATAAAGGCCCCTGAAATTTTCCACACGTGTACATATGAGATCAAAGAACGTTTCTGCAAATTGTCAGTGAAATCTAACGGAAACGCTGTAACGATAGAACCACCGTTAACTTTAGAGATTTTAATTCGTAATTAACGTCTCTGACTTGATAAAAATTGTTATTCTGAATTAAACGTAATCGAATTTCGATCTGAAAGTTGGCTATTTCGGGATAATCGAGAGGCACGAGGGAAAAATAAACTTTTCTGTCGTTTGTTTGCTCGGTGTGGGGGAAAACGCGTGCGCTTTTAAGGGATGGAAAAACCGATAATAAATCTCCCGGGCTCGGTCTCATCCTCTTTGCCGGCTTTTCCGCGGACATCCCGGGCTTTCCGGGTTAACGAATGACCTCCGGGAATTACTCGGAGCTTTGGGCCGCGGAGTGAACGAGTGCACGCGCCGGAGAGAGAGAGAGAGAGACGAAAGAGGGAAGAGGAAGAGATCGCGGAGGAGGGTCGAGGGGGTTGCTGAAGAACGCACAACGACTCGACCTAATTAGCTAGCGACGAGCGAGCTTTCCTCCTAGCAGCTGTCTGCAAAATATTCCTACATCAGGATCTTCTTTACGTCTCTTTCTCTCGTGCTTGCCACTTTTCAAATTATACTCTTACATTCCATTCGTAAAATTCTCGAGGGCTTGTATCTAAGAACACAAAAAACATAATAAGAGCAAAAGTTTTCATACTTTATAAAAACCTATTTTGTTTTGTAAATTAAATAATTTTATCGCAGTCATTGTATTTTTTTTAATGTAATAAAATATTATTATTAATATGCTCGAGTTAACAATTGAATAAAATAATTTTTAACTTTGTTATAACGTTATTGTAGTAATTGCATTAATTTTTTTAAATAATGTAATAAAATATTATCATTAATACGCCCGAGTTAACAATTGAACAAAATTATTTTTAACTTTGTGATAACGTTATTGAAGTAATTGTATTTATTTTTTAAAAAATGTAATGAAATATTTCATTAATATGCTCGAGTTAACAATTGAATAAAATCATTGTCAACTTTATTATCACGTTATCATAGTAATTATAACTTTATTATATCCTTGGATACTTTTTTTATTTAAGAGAATCTTATAAATCAACTTCTTAACAATTCCAACCACGAATTTCTCCATTATCAAATAACACGCAAAAGTAGCAATTTTTCGGTCGTTTAAATTTTTTCAAGTCATTATCGAATTCCAAGCACAGACGCGAAATTCTCGAATACGTGCATCTCCGTGGAAGGAGAAGACGACAAGAAAGTATCTGAGAGAATCGTTCTCTTCTGTAATAATTCTCGGTCACTCGGCGTTGTCGAGTCGTCCCTCCCTCTCCCTCTCTCTCCACCGATGATATACAATCTTTCTTTAGCCGTAACATCGAGTCAGAAGTGAGAGTGAGAGGGAGATAAGGTCGCGGTGGCCTTTTAATTGCTCGTTTCCTGTCCAGAAGAGGAATAAAAAGACAACCAAGTGGAAGAAGAAGAAGATGAAGAAGAAGAGGCAGAAGATGAAGAAGATGAATAAAAAGAAGAGAACGAAGCAAAGTAGCCAAGTAAAGTCGTGTACGTATACTCGTGTGCAAGACGATGTGCCCTCTGGCCGATGGTGTTCGCGCGCGCGTTGCATCTGGCATTCTCTCGTTCCCGTGACGCGGCACGAGTATGCGCACACGCTTTTATAGAGACGAGAAGAGTCGATGCGCACGATGAATCTTTGACCTGTCTTCGTTGCTCGATCCCCCCTCCCCCTTTCCTCTCTCCTCCCACCGGCATTCGTATCGAGCATAAACGATGAGAGAACATGAAAACGTGACTATGTCATTCGAGTCGTCTTCTCTCTCTCTCTCTCTCTCTTTCTCTCTTCCTCCATCTCACGATCAAAGAGACACGCGATATTTTTCATTAATTCGGCGAGTTTAACATTACCGAGAACTCGCCATTCACGAACTCTCGCTCGGCCTCGTTCATTTACTACGAAAGAATTTGATTCATCGCTCGTCGCCTTGACGCCACATGAAAACAGAAAAAGTCGTTTAAATTGAAATCAACAAAGTGTTATTTATCTTTCATTTTTTTGTTTTATGTTGGTTGTGATTTATTATCAGTCATTTTTTTATTGAATATCGAAACGAGTATTCCACAACGGGCGAGAGATTCGCAATTTTTCATTATTTTTCTCCAAACTGTCGATAAAATGTTTGTGCGACGATAAAACGTGTCGCGAATAGCGGACGCGGTTGGATTTGAACAAAAACGGATTTTAGAAAAAGGGAAAATAAAAGATAAATTTACGGTCGAATGCGCGGATCGATTAGTTCGCGATTCGTACTCGCGGGTGCGAAACGAAATATAAAAGGGCGAGGGATGAAGTATCGCCGGTAACATCAGCGACGATATTTGTGTATATATATATAAATATACAGGGTGTGCGTTGCAAGAAAAAATGTTATATACAAAATATTGTTTTTTTAACAGAACACTATATTTTTTATAGCAAAATATGGCAGAGAATGGAATTTTGAGTAAAAAAGTATTAACCGTTGTTAGCCCTAAACCTAATAGCTAACGAGTAATTTCACTTTATTATTTGAAAATTGTTCTCACATAAAAAAAAAACAAAGTTGTCCTTCAAATCTTCAAATGCCGCGACCTATAAAAAAATGAATGCACTACGTAGTGCATCAATTTTTTTTGGTGAGGTTCCACCCTGTATATGTTATACATATATACAGGGTCGCCCACGCAATGTGTACACCTCTATAACTTCTAAAGTATACCTTGCAGAAAAAAATGTTATATACAAAAGTTACATGGTTTGAAAAGTTGTATTGCGTAGCGCATCAATTTTTTTTATAGGTCGAGGCGTTTCGAAGATTTAAACGACAACTTTGTTTTTTAAACGGCGCATTATACTTTTATAGCAAAATATGGTAGAAAATGGAATTTTGAGTAAAAAAGTATCGACCTTTATTAGTCCTAAATCTAATAGCTAACGAGTAATTTCACTTTATTATTTGAAATTTTTCTTCACATAAAAAAACAAAGTTGTCCTGCAAATCTTCATACGCATCGACCTATAATTAATGCACTACGTAGTGAATCAATTTTTTTTGGGGGGAGGGACCACCCTATATATATTATACATATATACAGGGTCGCAACGTGTACGCCACTATAATTTCCAAAGTATATCTTGCAGAAAAAAATGTTATATACAAAAGTTACATGGTTTGAAAAGTTGTATTGCGTAGCGCATCAATTTTTTTTATAGGTCGAGGCGTTTCGAAGATTTAAACGACAACTTTGTTTTTTTAAATAGAGCATTATACTTTTATAGCAAAATATGGTAGAGAATGGAATTTTGAGTTAAAAAGTATCGATCTTTATTAGCCCTAAATCTAATGGCTAACGAGTAAATTCACTTTATTACTTGAAATTTTTCTTCGCATAAATAAACAAAGTTGTCTTCTAAATCTTCAAAACGCCTCGACCTATAAAAGAAAAATTCATGCACTACGTACTCTTTTAAACAGTGTAACTTTTTTACGTGCAACGCACACTTTAGAATTTATAACGATGCACACGTTGGACATGTACCACCCTGTATATAAAATTTACACGCATAATATATCATACAACTCGGTCGCACGTGACAAACTCGCACGAGCCAGCGCACATACACGTGTAAAAAAGAAAAACCAAACGTTCTTTTTCCACAAAAACTAAAAACCTCGTAATCCCCGTTTAATTCATCCAACCCCCCGAGCAAATCGTACTATAAAATCGTGAAAAGATTCCTATAAAACAAATCGTGCGTAGAGAATCCCGAGGATTTAACCCTCGTACCTAAAAAAAAGGAAAAACCTCCTCGCTAATTTGGCTCGAAAAAAAAAGTGATTGAAAAAAAAATTGTACATAGAGAAAGGGGAGGGGTTTGCATATGTATGTGATCGTGCGTAAAATTGCGGGAATAAAGTCGTTCGTCGGTCGAACCAACCGAGCGAAAATTCGTGCCACGATACCGGGGAGCTTACGAATGGCCCCGCACAGAGGGCAGCACACACGCACGTTGCGCGCGCACACTACACTTCTGCCCTGGATATAATCCTCGCGTAAGCCGAGCGTAATCCTCGGGCACTCCGTTTTGTCCCCCGGGGGGGCTTTTTATATTTATATATATATATGTATGGTGGTGACCCGTGGTATACTATTTCTCAGGGACCGAATGGACAACCTCCCGAGAGAATAATACGCGAAGTAGTACGGAGTTTCAACGGTCATACGTGTATGTCCGTGTGCCAAAGTATATTGGTCCCAGCCGAACGTGTTTATTACATACGCGCCGGCCTCTCCCTTTGCTTTCTTTTACTTTCACCCTTACTATTTTTCTCACTCGCACGTTTATGACCGAGAGAGCGGGAGGGGAGAACTGTGGCGTGTCCGAGCAAGGATATAGTTGTTACACCTTCGAATGTGGCCCGATGCGCTCTTTCACTCGCTAATCCGTAATAAGGAGTAGGGCGAGCAAATACGACCTCGAGTCGATGATTTACCGACCGCGCTTGGACACCAGTGGGTATTAACTCGTGGGCCAACCTGATCAAATGGACCGAGACGGACCGAAAACGACCACCACTTGATGCAATTTTATTATTTTGAAAATAGTTTAATCTTACGATTTTTCAACGATAACAAAATAATTGAGAATTATTTAGTTCCGGGTATATAGGAATTTAAAAAAATTGGATTTCGTGGAAAATTAGGGGAAAATAACGAGTCAATTTTATAATGTCAAAAATATAAAAATCTTACAATATTCGAACAAAAAGAAAATTGTCGAGAATTATTTAGTTCTAATATATATAAATTAAAAAATTGGGTTTCGTTAAAAATTAGAGGAAAATAACAATTTTATAATTCCAAAAATATAAAAATCTTACAATTTTCAAACAAACAGAAAATAATCGAGAATTATTTACTTCTAATATATATAAATAAATAAATCAGGTTTGGTTAAAAATTAGTCAAAAACAAAGAGTCAATTTTATAATTTCAAAAATATAAACATCTTACAATAGAATTATTTAACAAATAATTAAAAAATTGAATTTCGTTAAAAATGAGAAGAAAACAACGAATCGAAGTTGGAAGGAAAGTTAAACATAGCAGGAGCTTCTCTATAAGCCAGATGGCCATCGAATCGACTTATATTTTATAATCTGCCATTAGGGCTGAAGAAAGAGAGAGAGAGAGGATGAAGAGGGCCATCGACCAAAAGCAAAACGCTTAAACTTCCGTCTAGCTCGATGCCGATAGGAGGATGATGGCGGGGTGCGTGTTCGAAACGCGTGTCGAGTATAACTCCCCGGGGTCCAGTGGACTAACCCCGTGCCCGATGTTGCTACACTACTCTATTAAATACACACGCATTTATGAATACACGAAGAAGAGAACTTATACATATAGTTTAACGATACCCCGCGGCGCTGTTCACTATATAGCGTCGTCAAAAAACTCGTCCGTTCGAACTTTTCGCCCGATGGCTACTCCCCGGTATCGATGGTGCTCTCCTTTTTTTAAATTTTTATTGTTTACCCCCTCCCCTTCTCCTCCCTCATTTTCATTCCATTGTGGCGCGTATAAGAAACAGAACCCTTTGTAACGTTTGACTTTTTTCAAAGAACAGATAACTCTCTCTATATCTACGTTATCATCCTGCGTAGCTAAAACTTTGATCGAGTCCCTCGGGGTCTCTCGTTCTCGTCGCGTTCCAACGAGAATAATCCTTCCCTTGCAATAGCTAGAAATTGTGTAAAGTTTTAATATAGCCGTTTTAAGGAGTATACGGTCTTATTTATTCTTTTGAAACTGAAGAAAAAAGAAAAAGGGAGATAAAGAAGTAAAGTTTGGTCGAGTTTTGAAAGGGGAATACGAGTTTATCGAGACTCGTTTGTCAGGATTATTACGAGAGCTACCGAGCTATAAAAATACAATTTTCAACCAAGAATGTATCTATATGTTTGTGAGAGGAAGCTTGAACGAGTCGTAAAACAACGAGGAAAACAATGAAAGAAATTAAATTTTTACGTATAAATTTATATGAGAATAAAATTAGTTTCATTTCGACTTTATAATTCGTTTCGAACTGGACGTAGGAGAAATAATTTGACGAAAAAGCCGGAGCAAGTTCGACTCGAGCGTCGAACGAAATGTTCGAGGTAGAAGAGGAGAGATAGGAGTACGAAAATAGGAAATAGGTTATCTTCGGACTGGGACGGAGCTCCGTGAGCGAAAACAGAAACTCGAACGAATTCAAACTCGTGCGTGTGGCGTTTTATTTTTCTTTCTCTATCTTCGTACTTTCACGTATCGCGTTGCGAATATTATCAATGTAACGAGAACAATTTTAACATAGATTGGCGACGAGAAATTCGTCCCTCGAGCTCTGTGTTATGATAAAACCGAGACAGGCTCTCGTATTTAATGTCTAAAGAGAATTGTAACGCCTGAGCTAACATCAGAGAAATGTAACATTATCATTATAACTTAAGGACGTAAATCACTCTAGAGGTAGAAAAATAAGGCAAAGTTTGAGATTTTTTTTCAAAGATACTAAACAACGTATCGAAATTTGGTAAATAGGTCGTCATTATACAAGTATCGAGCACTGTTTATTAATTTTATGAGAGCTGTAGTAAACAAAATGGCGGCTTGACCAGCATTTTCCCAGCTGAGTATTTTCTTGTTCATTGCTGCCTGGTTGCATCCATAACTGCTGCAATTTCAAAGCTACATTGATGAACCAAAAAGAATTCGATATGGTATGATAACAGCTTCGATGCTACGTAGGATTTTTTGTTTAAATTGATGTTTGCAATATTGGCGTGTCGTAGAACAAAAATTTCGACAAAACGTAAAAAAATGGACGAAAATTGTTAATAACATTTGAACTATGCAATATAAAAAAAGGAATCCTATGTAGTGTCAAAGCTGTTATCATACTTTACCGAATTGCTTTTGGTTCATTATTGTAGCTTTGAAATTGCAGCAGTTATGAGTTCGCCCAGGCGACAAAAAAAAAGAAAATACGCAGCTGGGAAAATTCAGCCATTTTGTTTAATACACCTCTAATAAAATTTATAAACACTCCTCGATACTTGTACAATAAAGATCTTTTTACCGAATTTCAATATATTGTTCAATCTCTTTGAAAAAAAATCCCAAAATTTGCTATATTTTTCGACCTCTAGAGTGGTTTCCTCTGGACCCTTAACAAGTAGCCCAATCATTTATCACTAAAGGGACTGTTGGTCCCACCATTATTAATAAACAAACGCTTATCGCTGAACCAGAGTAGAAATTTGTACTGCTCGTCTCAATCTCCTAGAGCCTATTTCCTTTGTAATGCACAAGCCACCAGCCTCCGCTCAATGCCAATGTGGCCTCCAGCTTGAACCTGAGGGCATCGCGGACCCTCCAGCCCTCCGCTCTCAATGCCAAGTTCAAAAAATGCGCCCTCCGTGACCCCGCTCTCGATACCAACTCTGCCTGTTGAGGGAGTTGTGGGAATGTCCATGGACCCTCCAGCACCCTCCAGCTCAATCAGAATGTAAAGTTTCTGCCATTTTGGAGAATCTACGAGGGCGACGTCTCGACGTTTAGTATACGTTGGACTCGGAAAATTTGTACTCGAGAACTTAGAAACCAAGTTCTTATCACTATCACCAAATTAAAAACCACCTTTCACCATCAGACCGAGCCTGGAAATTTTCCCATCATCGAATATCACAAAATGTTATTTGAACCAAAGCAGAAACATAGAAGTTAGTTACTCTTGCACCGTTCTTCCGACGGTTAACTTTAGTCGCTCCGCGTATAAACTCGTTGTCTACGGATTGAATCTTGTATCACGTTTATTCTAGAAAAATCATTGAAATAGTTTTGCTATTGCAAAACCATTTTGTATCTTATTTCTTGTATACGAGTCCTCTGGAAGCGTAACAGCCGAACGAATAATAATAATAAAAAGGCAAGAAAAAGATCGCTCTATCGTCATTTTCTTCTTATCTTTTATTATTTCGTCGACGAGGAAATAAAAAAATTGGCACGCTCGCGAGTGCAACGAACATCGGTCTTTGCAGACAGACAACGAGAGAAGGAGTAAAAAAAAAGGACATCTGTCTTTGGTACGCGAAACGTTGCGACGAGAATACCTAAAATTGGTTTTCCGCTCGTGTGCGCGCATCGAAGAGATAGAGAGACGAGGAAGTTTGCGTATTCATAGCGCGATGCGCTGGAGTTTGAGCATTCGCGGATTTCGCGTTATTCGCATTCGACTCGAGTCTCGGTGGTCTCCGCGGCAAAACCGACGTGAACGACGTACAGTACCGTGGCGTTTTTCTATCCCCCGGCTCTTTCTTCCCGTCTTGGCGAGAAAATCTCGCGATTTTCTTTTTCCTCGAGAACGATTCCGGCTCTGCTCGCTCGATCGAAAATCCGCAATTTTGTTCATATGTTTCTTTTTTTCTTGCTCGTTTAGACCGGACACCGCACGAACTCGTTCGTATTATCGAAGACGTAACATCGCCCCGGGAGACGTGGACAGTGGCTCGATTCATTCGCAGCGAGAATATCTATCTCGGTTATCCGAGCAAGAATGAGTGTAAAGGAGAATGATAAAGAAAATAAACGGAGACGAGGAAACGAAATGAAAAAATCGTGCTGTGCAATTTCTTCTTTTTACGACAAATATTTATAATCTATTATTAATCGTAGTTAGTTTAGCGTTTCGATTTTTCCAACGTCTCCAACGTTTTTATATTATGAAATAATAATATAATATAATATTGTATAAAATATTATTATTTTAGATACATTTAATAATAATTATAATATCTACATATAATATATATAATATTTTATAATAATATAAAATATTATTATTATTATTATTTAAATATTATTATTTTATATATATTTGACAATAATTATTATATAATATGTATTTGCTCATTTAGTATTTTAATAAAAATAATAATAATATTTTATAATAATATAAAATATTTTTATTATTATTGAAATATTATTGTTTATATATATTTGACGATAATTATTATATAATATTTCTTTATTCGATTAGTATTTTAATAATAATAATAATATTTTATAATGATATAAAATATTATTATTTCAATAATAATTATTAAAATAATTATTAAAATAATAATAATATTTTATAATAATATAAAAAATATAAAATATATTTTACAATAATATAAAATATTATTATTTTATACATATTCGATAATAATTATGTTTGCGTTTCCAACGTAAAGTAAATAAATCAAAGCTAATAGAAAATAATAGAAAAAATTCAATAATAAATTATATCGATATTATTTACGATACGAAGAATAATTTGAAATTAAGAAAAAGAAAAAACAAGTCTTCGGGTCGTGTAACGTTACACGAGATTATTTTCGTTAAAATCCGTCAACCGAGTAGAAAGAAAGAAGATGAATGAAATAGCACGAATTGCAAAAGCAGGAATTCTCGACGCGGGCGAGCTACGAAACGTCACCGGTTATTTAGTGGCTGCATAAACGATTGCATCCTCGGTGTTGATTTTTGCGTTCACTCGCATACGCGAGAGATCGTATGTGCGCGCGCGCAACCGGATACGACTCTCAGGCGGAGCTCCCTCTCTCTCTTTCTCTCTCTTCCTCTCTCTCGCTCGCTCGATCTCTGGCGCCATATCATTGAAATTGAATAGTGGGACGAGTAGATCTCTCACGCGGAGGAAAAGTCTCTCCGTTACAACTTGCGTATATGCGCACGCGCGCTCCTATCCTTCTTTACACATATACATGCATATAATACATAATAATAATAATAATAATAATAATAATATATAATTAATAATATTATTATTGTTATAATATTATATTCGATAAATTAAAATTGAATATTATATAATATTATTATAAAAAAAATTCATTTTATAAAATAATAATAATAACAATAATAATATAATTTGTATAATTAATATTATTATTATTATTATAAAATTACAATTATTGTCAAATATATATAAAATAATAATAATCTACATATTTTAATATTATATTTGATTAATAAAAATTTCATATTATAGAATAATAATAATAATAATAATATATAATTAATAATATTATTATTGTTATAATATTACAATTATTATCAACTATATGTAAAAAAATAATATTTGATATGATATTTTAGTATTATATTTGATTAACTAAAATTTAATATTATATAATATTATTATAATAAAAACAACTATATTATATTATTATTTTATAATATAAAAATTGGTTTATAAATATATTATATAATATAAAATTTTACATATATATACATATATACATACATATATTGCACATGCACATTTGCAACGGTGCAGCACAGCAGCCCGCGAGAACGTCCCACTTACGATCAAACTATTGCATTCGCATTTGCTCGTGAACCTACATACAGCACTCGTATATAAATATATAACGACGGGTAGGAAGGCAAAATAAAACTTAGAGTTAAATATACATAGTGGGGTAGTTAATTTCTTTAAGCTTTAAATTTTCATATTTATCTTCTTATACCTATATATATATGTATATATGAGCGGATCGTAAAAATCCTAGTGTTCTTATAAGTTTCAGCATACCGTTTTAATACATATACATATACCTATGTATATATATATATATATATATGTATAGGTACATAAATATTAAAACGGTGTAAAGAAAGACGTAAGTACACTCACATATTTTACGACGCGGCGCGTCGATGAATCGGAATTGTTGCAGAGTTTCGAAAAGTTTCAACAGCTTTTGCGTCGTGAAGATAGTGCGAAAAGTTTTCGTGGATAAATGAGAGCGAAAGATTAGACGGAGAACGAGTTTGGGGGTGAGAAAAACGCTCGAAATAATTTATCGCATGTTTACCAAACGAACTTTGTAGTTTTTCTTTCTCTCTCTTTGTATTTCTCTTCGACTCGCGTCGTTCACCTCGAATATTCGCGCCACGCGGAAGTGCGACCCGCCCACGCGCACGTTCTGCGCATGTACGTTGCGTTGTTGAAACGATTGGAAAAAAAAGAAGAAAAAAACTCGAAACAAATCGCCAATGTGAATTCCCTCCCTCTCTCTCTTTCATGGTACATAACGTACGCCCGCGAGATGACCTCCATGAAGGTGATTTATTTCAAAACTTCCAAGAGCGCATGCGCGTCGAATTCCCGCGAATCCTTCAAATTCTGAAATTTTCAATATTTACGAAATAAATTTCTAGCGATTTGTGAATGCGCGAGAAAACCAAAATGTAAATCGTCGAGAAAAGAATCGTTACAATTTCTTAAAACTGCGATCTTCAACTCTCTTGTATACACGAGAAACAAGGAAATCCGATAGTTCGAGAGTTTCCGAGAGACGGCGCGCGCGTGGGTTTGCCTCGATTCCCGTCGCACCTTACATACATACGCGCTACTATAACTATACAAACGCGCATCCAACGGAAATAAATTAACGATGAAAAAGCACGTGTGTTCAATGGCGTTCTCTCGGTACCGAGTACAATTTTATAATGGAATCGATAAATCAACCCGAGAATAATAATCGAATCTCGTAGAAGATATACTCGTTGCAAAAAAACAAAACAAACAAGAAAACAAAAAAAAAAAAGAATGAAAATATTAATCGTTATTGATTCATTACCGTTTCTTGGACAGGAGCGTGTAAGACTCCTTAGAGGCGGTGCAAAGACGCATTCGCATTTTGCGGGCTCTCTCGCCCCGCTTCTTTGCCACTCCGCCCTCCAACACTGGCATCCAGAATCCAATCCAATTTGTCTCTGGTCACGAGCACTTTGCACTCTCACGAACGAAAGAGAAAAACGAAAAGTAACACAGAAAATAAAAAGAAACGATATTCCAACGAAATATAATCCTCACGAGCAACGCTTCCACTCAAGAACGCACCATAGGTCACCTTGGACAATTTCGTCCATGTTTACACTCCGACAGCGACTCGTCAACGCGATCGTCGCGAGACAAAAATTATCGCGATCTGCTGGCTCGATAATCGCGTCGACAATACCGATGCAAATTTCCTCTCGTTTATCGTTCAATTTGTTGCGTCGCTCGAGATGAAGCGATAACGAACGACGCTTCGAACCAATAATAACAATGAGAAAATACTTTGAAAAGAACGAAAACAAATAATAATAATAATAAACACGCGATTATTTACTATAGCGATATTTGCACGCGTATACAAATGAAATGTATAGATATAAACTTGTTACGTAACGCGTGTGTTTATTCACGAAGGAGATTGAGTTTGCGCGGGGTTTCTTACCGGGAGAAAAAAAGAGACGTGCGAATGACTCGTGTTCATCCGCACGGAGCGACGAACGAAACGGGTATGAACGCGGGGCCAGAGCTGTCGTGAGTGAACACGGGCCATGCGTCACGCCACAAGCGGCACTATATGGCGGCTCCACACGCTGCGCACACGTCCTTATATCTGTATATACGCGCAGGCCTTAGCCATAGCTGCGCGGTACACGTATATAGATAGAGAGTCTCTAGTAGTGGAGATGGCGTTAAGTTTGTATAAGGGTATAGGCGAGCATACGCGATCGCGGAGACCCCACCGAGTAAACCGAAGAGAGAGAAATATAAAGAGGGGAAAGAACGATCGAGTGAGAAAGAGCGAGGGAACGTAAGCGATAAGGAAGGAAGTGAGTCGGGTGGAGGGGATGATGAGCGGGCGCATAGGAGTAACGTAGGGAGAGTGCATCCCTTCTTAGCATTGCGCAAGGAGAATGGAGGGAGGGGCGGGAGAGAGGACAGCGCTAACGCGAATGTGTGACTCGATCCTACTCATCGTCACCGCCATTAGTATTCGGTTGGCGCGCGTAATATTGCGTGTCGATGGTCCGGATGCCGTATAGTACGGCATAGACAGGCTTTTGGAAGTAGCGCAGCGGCGTTTACGTGCTTGTGTACATATTTCATATGTGACGAGTCACTCCACGAAGCGTCTCTACCGGCGTGATTCGAGCTTCCTGTGACGAACGACGTCGTGGAATTGGGTACGATCTTTTTTTTCTTCTTATCTTATTCTCGTTACTCTCAATGTCATTCTCTTCTCGGTAAACATAATAGCCGAGTTTCCTGGCGCCGGCTAACTAGGTTAAAGAAAAGGAGGAATAGAATATTTAGAAAATAAAGAGAAATTAGTTATCTCGAGGAATATGGATTTAAAGGTAAAGAGAAATTAGGGGGCATGTCGATAACTACGTGGTCACTGTGCGGCTGGGGTGGTCAGTGATGTTAAGCAGCATTGCGCGCGGTCACTACTTGGTGCGGTGACCGCTCGTTGAGCTGGACAAAAAAATACGTGGTGAGGCAAAGTACTAACAAAAAAGGGAATAAAACCGAGCGAGATGACCGTAAAAATGTTAAAGAAAAAATAAATAAAAAAATACAAATTTTAAAATGAAAAAAAAATTCGCTAAAAATACAAACTTCTTTGAAAGAAAAAAAGTTAAATAAAAGTATTCTGAGGGTTTGATAAATTTCGTTGGTCGAAATTACCCACAGTAAAAACTTATCAGTGTTCACACAAACTCTTGATCCCATTTCCACCATCTGTCTAGATTCGCGAAACAATGAAAAAAAAAAACTAATCAGCTTCAGAGAGTGCGCGTCGAAATGTAAGTTACACACATTCGTAAATAAAATTGTTTCCATCGTATCAATAATAATGAGTAATTCTTGTTACGTTCCAGTCGCGCTCGACCGTTATATTTTCATAGCTCCCTCGATCACGTATGGAGCTCGATGCTGCTACTTCGCTTTACCTCGCATCAGTGAAAGTACAGTCGAACCTCTCGATATATATAGATATATCATAAGGAGAATTATCCTTGCGCCAGTACGAGAGAACGAGAATAAATCGTTCTGCATAAACGTATCGAGGTACTCTCTCTCTCTCTCTCTCTCTCTCTCTGTCTTTCTCTCGTTTGGTTTAGAGAGCACTCGATCGAACAGGTGGTCACGAGAGAGTAGTCGTGCGCACACGAGACAACTGGTGCGATTCGACGAGACGAGTTCTCATCGCGTAGGTACGCTTCGCAACATTCGCGTCCGTACCGAGTATCGACGCAACGATCCAGGGGAATCTCTCTTTCCCGTAATTGGATTTCGATACGAGCAATGTTCGAACGAACGAACCAACGATCTGCGGTGAAAGTTCAATAAATTCCCTTTCCTCGAGCCACAACTTTGTGCTCGTTTGTTACAGGTAACATCTTTCTCTCTCTCTCTCACCGTTTTTATATTCTCTATCGTTACAAGCATTATCGTAGAAACGTTGGATAAATTTTATCTTTCTATAAAAATATGACAATAATATTGAAAGTTTGTAATATTTTATATTCGTTGATTCATTGTTAAATCAAAATACGTTAATTAGCATTGATTAACCTCGATATGAAATCGACTCAAATTTATCGTAACCCAAGCATTATCGTAAAAACGTTGGATAAATTTTATCTTTCTAAAAAAATTTTACAATAATATTGAAAGTTTGTAATATTTAATATTCGTTGATTCATTGTTAAATCAAAATACGTTAATTAGCATTGATTAACCTCGATATTAAATCGACTCAAATTTATCGTAACCCAAGCATTATCGTAAAAACGTTGGATAAATTTTATCTTTCGATAAAAATTCAACAATAATATTGAAAGTTTGTACTATTTTATATTAGTTGATTCATTGTTAAACAAAAATATTTTAATCAGCATTGATTAACCTCGATATTAAATCGACTCAAATTTATCGTAACCCAAGCATTATCGTAAAAACGTTGGATAAATTTTATCTTTCGATAAAAATTCAACAATAATATTGAAAGTTTGTACTATTTTATATTCGTTGATTCATTGTTAAATCAAAATACGTTAATTAGCATTGATTAACCTCGATATTAAATCGACCCAAATTTCCTTCGATTTCACGCTCCAATTTTCGAAATTTATTTTCTATCGTAAAACCCGTAGGTAATTGAAGTCGCCGTGGTCGTTGCACACGGGAAAACCGCAAGTGGGGACAGCGCAGTTCCACAACCGGCATAACTTTTATTTCCAATTATTTAATAATTGTCTCGCGGATATCTGCGCGGTTATGGACACGCGTTTATTTCGAACGAGTTCATCGAGAGCCGAGCCGCGGGGACGAGCGTGGGTCGTGTATATATAAAAAAAAAAAAAAAAAATAGAATGAAAAAAAAAACTGCCCACCGATCTATATGGACAGACTCGAGGTTAATTTAATTGCTACAGACAGGTGACTCGACGTGGCGTACTTATTTCTGTAACAACTTTGACTCGCTTTGACTCGTTCTGGCACTCAATGACTCACGAATGTTTAATTCACATCGTCATTAAATTGCGTTCATTTCAGCTCGCGGTCGATCCAACGCGAACTCACCCTTTCTACAAATACTCGAAAGGGTCGTTCGTCAAACGTGTGTACTTTTCCGCTCGATCGCTTTCTCGGGGACTGAACAAAAAATGTATCTTTGTTTTCATTGTTCACCCGACAGCCTGGCACGGTCACATCGGTGGGGCAATTTTACCGAATGGAGTAAAGAACGAGTGTTAACACAATTGTGTTCTCTTTTCAGTTCTCTCGTTACGATGGAAGCTTCGTAACGACGCGATCAATTTTACGGAAGAGACTGCGAGATTGCTATTCTCGCAAGTGGACGCACGATGGAGCAATAGGAATGTTGCACCCTCTCCCCTAAAATCTGCCTCGATATCAACGTGTAAAAAATTTGGGGGCAAACCACTCAATTTTTTTCTCATTTTATTCCACTCTTTTTTCTATTGCAAGTTTATCAATGTCAAAGGGCACGTGTTTATCGCGAGCACGTGCCCTTCGACATTGCGATAAAGCCAAAATAATGAGAATTCATTGTTGAACCGTAAAATAGAAAAATCCATTCGTCATTTTTTTCTCCTATAGTGAAAATCTGTCGTTCCGTCGTTTCGAAAACTCCTCCATTTTCTCCCTTTTCTCTATCTCTCTGGATTCTAGTTTGTCGAAGCGATCGAGCGAATCGTGAAATCGACCACTCGATCAACCACCGGATACGAACGGGGAAACTACGGAGATTGTCCGTATGTACATATGGAGAACCATCGGAGAAAATCCCTCCCCGCCTCTTGAACGCCTTAACAATGAGTTTAATTTGACACCGAACGCATACCGCAGCCCGAAATTCTCCATTTCTCTGTGTCGATGGGAGAGCGAACGCATCGCGAATCCCCCCGGACTTTTCGCTCGAACGAACTCACGACCTGCGCTTGACCACCGGACATTCGACCTCCAGGCCCCTCGCTCTCTCTCTCTCTCTCTCTCTCTCTCTCTCTCTCTCTCTCTCTCTCTCACTCTCGCTCTCGTTCTTCCACTCCCTTCTATTCTGCGGTTTTCGCCTCGATTCTCGTAACCCTCCCTGAAACATTTAGGAAACGACCTAATACCGCAATTTCGAACGAATCAAAATCATTCTGGCCCAATAAAAATCACATTATTGATTCGAACTTGAATTAAACGAAAATAAAAAAAAGTCAATTATTTCAGGAACGTTTCCCTGTTTCTGCATTGTCGATCACGACTGAGCGATCGCCGAATGGAATCGGAGATTGCAACCCGTCCGGAAGCGACGTGGTTGAAAAAAGAATAGGAAAGAAAAATAAGAGAGAAAACGTGAACGTCAAAGAATGAAAAAAAGATCGTTTTGACGTGATCGAAATTGGGACTGGGATATCGAGAGGTTCGTGCTCGTTCGAGTGCACTCGTCGAGTCTTTTGACGCGTGTCCCATTCGTAGAGATTCGCACCCCGTCGTACGAAGCACGAAAAATAGAAATCGGCAAGGGCGACTATGACGTAGTTGAAACAGCCGTAAAGGGCGAGTTAAATAGAAAGAGAGGAACATTTTCGGCGCACCCTTCGCCCTTGTATACCCAAGACCTTATATAAATAATCGAAAATTCCCCCGTTATCGTCGATTCGAGCTAAAACCGAAAAATTCAATGAATCGAATTAATTTACGCGTCCAACGAAAATCCTCGATATATCGAAACGAAATACGTATATCTATATATATATATATATAGATCGTGTACTAAATCAGCATAGATTAGTGCGTATGCACCTAGATCGTTCGGCCATAAATAAAATGGTTAAAC